>PVLC010027349.1:0-21954 GCA_004027655.1 Graphiurus murinus
ATGCTAGGGAGAAGATGGGGCATAGGAGGGTCTCCAGATGAAAAGGAGTGATCCTCGATAAACAACGCAGTTGATTTAATTGTAGTGGACGCAGGGGGCAGAGGGACGCCCTAAAGCACAAGATGTTCTTACACAATCATATCAAGGTCACTCACCGAAGTGAACCTGAGGGGGAGGGAGGGGAAGGGGATTGGGGGGGCGGATTTGGGAAGGGGTCAAATGAGAATTGTGTGCAAATATGTTGTTAACAACTCGTACTTAACAAAGATGTATGCTATATTGCACAAATTACTACAATAAAAAATTAAAAAAAAATAAAATTATACACCACGACCAAATCAGGTTCATCTCAGGGATGCAAGGCTGGTTTAACATATGAAACACAATCCATGCAATTAATCATATAAGCAGACCAAAATCACACAATCATTTCAATTGATGCTGAAAAATCATTTGACAAAATCCAAAATTCATTCATGCTAAAAACAATGCAGAGAATTGGAATGGAAAGAACATACCTCAACATCATGAAAGCAATATACAATAGGGCCACAGCCAATAGCATATTGAATGGTGAAAAACTACAAGAGTTTCCTTTAAAATCAGGAGCAAGATAAGAATGGTCACTATCACCAGTTCTTTTCAATATAGTACTTGAGACTCTAGCTAGAGCAATAAGGTAAGAGAAGGAAATTAAAGAAGTATAAATAGAAAAAAGAAGAAATAAAACTATTTCTATTTGCAGATGACATAATACTATACTTACAGTAGACTAATTTTTGACAAAGGCACACAAAATATACATGAAAGAGATAGCTTCTTCAACAAATGTTGTTGGAAAAACTGGTTATCCATATTCAGAAAGAGGAAATAAATCTCACCTTCTCACTCTGCACAAGAGTCGATTCAAGATGGATCAAAAACCTGGAAATTAGACCAAAGACCATTCAACTACTTGAAGAGGGCAAAGGATCAACATTCCAACATATAGGCACAGGTAAAAACTTCTTAATCAAGATCTTAAAAGCATAAGAAATTAAAATGAGGATCAATACATGGGATTGCATTAAAGAGTTTCTGTATAGTAAAGGAAAGTATCAAGAACCCCAAGACAGAGCTGATAGAATGGTAGAAGATTTTTGCCAGCTACTCCTCAATCAAAAATTGAGCAAGTGAACTAAACAGACACTTCATAAAAGAAGAAATACAAATGTCAAATGTCTAATAAATCTATGAAAAATATTCAACATCATTAGCAATCTGAAAGATACTAATCAAAACTACCCTGAAATTTCACCTAACCTCAATTAGAATAGCAATCATTAAAAACACAAGCAGTAACAACTACTGGTGAGGATGTGGAGAAGTAGGAACTCTGATAAACTGTGGGATTGCAAATTAGTGCAACAACTTTGGAAAACAGTGTGGAGGATCCTCAGAAGAATGAGAACAAACCTACCATATGACCCAGCTATACCTTTCCTGAGTATCTACCCAAAAGAATGGAAACTAAACAACCAGAGTAATGCATACATATCTATATTTTAGCTGCACAATTTGCAACTGTCAAACTATGGAACCAGCTGAGATGTCCATCAACAGATCAATGCATTACAAAAATATTGGATATATACACAATGGAATTCTACTCAGCCATAAAGAATAACAAAATTATGTCACTTGCAGGGAAATGTATGCAACCAGAGAACATTATTCTAAGTGTGATTAGTTAGTCACAAAAAGTGAAAAGTTGGATATTCTCCCTAATATGCAGAAGCTAGGGAGAATATCCACCTGGAACAAAGGAGGACTCTAGACAAAGGAGGGACAGGAAGGGGGAAGAGGGAAACACTTCAATGGTCATGATGTACATACACAATCTTATCAAAGCCAATCACTGTACTGAACACAGGAAGGAGCTGAGGGAATAAGTTGGGAACTGGAGGAGGGCTCAATAAGTACTGTATTCATATATGTTTCTATCAACCTGAACTTAAACAAAATGATTATAATGCACCATAAAATAATAAAAATAAAAAATAAAAACAATAAATAAAAAAGAAATGTATTTAGGGAAGTGAACAATAGACATAATTTCTCTCGGAGGGAAAAGGAGTGCAGGTGCTCAAAGATGAGACACATTTTAGGGGTCATGGATTTTTCTTTTAAAGGAAACTTTGTAAATAGCATGAGAAGCCATGTGGTATAACATCAGCCTGTTGAACTCAGTTCTCTTAACCATGGAGTACAGAGCAGGGCCCATCACAATCTTCTGCTTCTATCAAGATCTCCAGGTTGATGTCACAGGGTCAATAGATAATACTTAGAATATATCCATATCATGAGACTATAACAATATTTTTTAATTTTGACTAAATAATATTTAAATAATACTTAGACTAAATATTTTCCCTATTTAGACTAAATAGGACTTCTTTAGTTAAAATATTTCATTGTGTAACCTAGCAATGTATGTAGACATTGTTCATCTAGACTCACAATATTCTTAGATTCAAAAGCCTTTTTAAAGAAATTAAACCTCAAGAAATACAGGCTTAGGGAGTAAAAATGAGGTTGTACATGTGGCTTCTTAAAGTTTGTTTTTTCCTTCCTGTTGTCTGCTTTCTACTTATCCTACCTCTATCCTACATCAAGATAATCATAAACTTAAGAAAGGTGGTAAGCAAATAAAAGCTTCCTCTCCTTTCTGAAGTTTAAATCAATTAATACAAGCAAAGCAACTGGAATAGTGAGTGGCATATAGTAAAGGTTCAATAAATGTTAGCTATTATTCATCATCATCCTACACCAGTGTCCAATAAATTCCCAATATTAGGTATGCAATTAGTTAGATTCTATTAGAAGAATGTAACATTAAATTTACCTGGGGAATAAATAAATCTATATTATTTATATTTATATTTCTCAAAGTAATGTAAAAGAATGGAAATTTACCAGGATAATCATTTTAGTTTGAAATTTGCTGCAGATACTGGTATCTTCTTTACAAAAGAAGAGACATTGTAACACAGATGTTGCCAAAGCATAAGTATCCATGAGTCTGTGATAATCAAGGATATATACCTTGCTTTCAGGTAGGGAAATTACACTACTTAAAGACACTATATGTCATCAATATTGTGTTTTATGTTCAACATCACTATAGCCTTCATGATAATGAACATAAAACATTAAAACAAAATTTCAATTGACTGCCCCCAATATATACATAATTTATTATCACATGTAATTACTTTAGAGTACTATTTTTTTTCCAAATGAAGAAGTTTAGCAGACAAATGAACTGTTGTTTCAGCTTCCTCTTAGCCAAGAAGTTTGTTTTCCTATCAAAACTATAAACTGTGAAAAAAAATCCTAGTTGATTCAATAATATGAATAATCATAGAGGTCCTTTGTGAGACACAGAGAAAATGTGGAAAGGAGAGGAAAAAATACAGGCCAGAAGTGGATGGATTCTCTTCAAAATGATACAAGTTTTTGTGCTAAGTGAATTTCTTCCCTTGAAATAGCAAGATGACTTTCATATATTGTGCTTTACTTTGCTTACATTGACAGAGTTTGAATTAACAGTTCTATTTGTGACATAGGGGACATATCGACTCCCTCTTTTTTCCAGGGCTCTTTCTCTTTGTTTCTCATTTTTAATTCATGACATTAATTATTTATTTAGTTGACCCTCAGTCACTGACACCATATGTTATGTGAAGTGCTAATTATACTGTCAGTTTACACAAATGTTTCGCAAAAGTAGCAACAATAATAATTTTAGTCAAATTGCTGTTTTCAAACTAGGAATATATGAGAGTTTAACTAGAAAAATGATTAGTGCATAGGAATACTGACTACATTTAGTTTTATTTGACACTTTGGCTGCTTAGAAATATTTAGTTCAAGTACATTAAAAAACCCAACAAGCCTATTTTCTTTTTTGCAGTACTGGGGATTGAACTCAGGGGCATTCTACCTCCGAGCTACACCCCCAGCCCTATTTTTTATTCTTTATTTTGAAACCGAGTCTCATTAAGTTGCGGAGTGCCTCACTAGGTAGCTGAGGCTGGCCGCGAACTCGGATTCTCTGGTCTCAGCCTTTCGAATGCTGGGATTACAAGCGTGCACCACCACGCCTGGCTGCCTATTTACTTTCAAACTAAACATATTTACACAGAAAAGTCACTTATATTTTATAGTTTTT
This sequence comes from Graphiurus murinus, assembly GCA_004027655.1. Taxonomy (NCBI): domain Eukaryota; kingdom Metazoa; phylum Chordata; class Mammalia; order Rodentia; family Gliridae; genus Graphiurus; species Graphiurus murinus. Next base: position 4,214 of record PVLC010027349.1, read on the forward strand.
GTTTGGTATATCTTACCATGAACTCAGTATTGGTGTAGTATATCAGTTAGTGTATTAAAATTATTGATAATATAATCATAACATATATTGAAGTATAAATCAGATAAAGCCTAACAAGTAATCATTTGAGTTAACCTAACTAAACATAAGTATTTTATAACTATATTGCTATTTTGTCAAAATAAATTATACAGTTTGCATTATTAGTACACATTATGATCAATTATGAGATCTACGTTTGCATATCACACATCTTTGAGTTGGCCATGTAAAAAATAACACTCCAATGTTTTGGGTTAATGTGAATAAATGTAATGCCACCTATAAAATCAACATCTTGTTGCAATGATTGCAATGTATTAATATGACTTAATCACAACATATGTCACTAAAAACTTAGAATACTGAAATGACAGACTTTCCAAATTGCTAACGTGCATAAAACAAGATTCATATCTATGGCTTATTTTTTAATTGACTTCATATTTAATGCTAATCCATCATTCATTTTATCATTAATGATAGTAATATTTGTTTGACATTTTTTCCTAAATAGTATGTTTTTGTTTACAAATAAAAATATCTTTTAAAAACATATATCAATTATACTCATACATTTGGGGGGGAATATAGGATCATACATAATATCGCCCACCATCTCACTGCACACAGAAACTTACTGCTAACATTCATGCATTATTTATTGTCCTATATAATGCCATTATTGAATATTCTTCATAAAAATATTTTTATAATAGCATAATAGTTTATTGTTGATTGTTTCCTCTTTGACCATTACTGCAATAATTATCATCACCTATGAATCTTAAACATATTCTTGATTTTTTATTAGAGTTCTTTCCTTCTCGAAATGGAATTTTGGGATCACAGATTTGAGCCAGAGTTTCGCTGTTCAATGGGTATTTCTGATATCTGTTGAAGAATTGACAATATAGTTCATTTCTTGGTTGAGGGGAATAAAGTCATGTACAGTAAGCAACTCTGGACACTAGTGAGTGTTTTTATTTTCTCATAGCCTACTGTGAAGGCACACTGTTATTTTAAGGGCTTCTTAGCTTCCCTGATACCTGTAATATGTGATATCTGACATATACACCATTTTCTTCAGAAGCACATAATTAGATTTTAGCCAACATATGGTATGAATACATGAAGCAAATTAAATAAATAAGGAACAAATCTCACCATTCTGCTGTTCATAATGAATTTAATGAACACTTCACTGTTTTCTGTGTGACCTACACTTGCTGTATAGTAAATTTTATTCCAGACCAAATCAGGTATGAAGTCAGCTCTATGTCAATACCACCAGGCAGCTTGAACTGTTGATGGGTTTCACATTGAGGTCTTCTGAGAAATGTTAGTCTTTTAAATTATGTTTGCTTATATATGTTTTGGAGATTAAAAAATCATTTGGATTATTCTGTAATCATATTTTCTATCACACAGCATTTTATTTGAAACTTTTAGTGTAAACTAAAGTAGCTAAATTCCATCAGTTTTAGTTCAGCTATGCAGCTTTGTGACAAGGAGACATACCACCCTAGAGAGGCTTTACATTCTGGAGTCCAACGAAATGACTTGGGCTACAATTTATCCTTTTGAACTTACTAGTTTTTTCAAACTGAGCAAGTGCCAGTTTTATTATGTATAAAATGGGATAAAATATACATTGACATTTGTTGTAATAATGTAATAAGGTAATTGTTAACTACATAGATTTAAAATACTAATTACTTATGTACTAAACATGTGAGTTTTATGTGATTTTTTTAGAGATAAAGACAGGTTTATTTAAGAAAATAGATACATATCCATGGGAGAATTTTGGCTATCTCAGAGAGATATGTCTTTTAGGGTAAAACTAAGAATACACATTCAAGAGAAAATGCAGGCCGAGAGGAAGAGACAGACTATTTGAGTTAGTACAATGGGTAACTTTTACCATATATATAAATCAATTAAAATATGACTTATCTCTCCAATTTTCACCAGAAAATTACACACACACACACACACACACACACACACACATTAAGGCTTTCATAATGTTAAAAGTATACAGTTATATACAAATACATAAAAGTATTTTCTATTATAGTATTTGAATAATTAGCAGGGATTTAAACAAATTCAAACTAGGCTCAATATACTAATTATAATTTTTAGAAAAAAAGAATTTAAGACCCAATTCAATTTTAATATATTAAGAGAGAATTGATTCTATTGGAATGTAAAGTGTTTGCTAATGCCTACTGCCAAAATGATAAGACATCTAATTTTACAAGGCTTAGTTCCCTAGGATAAATATTTGGGTTATCTGTCTTGAAGTTAAAATATTTATTTTTTCAACTTTAATTTTAAGACCACATTAAATGTGTTCAGTAAGTATCTGAGAGACTTTCTTTTGGTACACAAAGGGAAATCCATCAATTAGTGTGTCTCATTTGCAGTAAATGAAAATGGAAGAAACTCCTAATTACTGTGCACAGTACAAAGCAATTCAAACCACAGCTGCATCCTATCGATGCTTCATTAAAAAATAAATAAATAAATAACTCTCAGTAACCAAATCTGTGCTTGTTAGTATTTTAAAACCTTTGTATTATATGCACAACATAAACTTATCTCAGATTAGTAAAAATAGTTTACCATTAAATGAATAGTAATGATGATGAAATTAAGGTAGAAACAAGTAAAGTAATTTGTTTTAAATCCCAGGGTTTTCCCAGAGTTAAAGAGAATTCAAGCCAGGTGTTCCGACTCTACAAACCTAAGAGCTGGATTATTGAATTTTTTTAATTAAAATGGAAAATAGAATTTGAAAAATTAAATACTGTACCAAACAGAGTTTTCACATGAAACTTTAAGCTAGCATTGTATGGCACTTGGAAGAAAGCTTAATTATCAGTTTCATGTGGAAGAAGTCACGGTCTCTGGATAAAGAATTATGACAGGAAGAAATAAACTAGAGTTGATCTAATATTCCTGGACCATATGACTGATACAATTTGTTTTTGTAGAGACAGCAGGTGTGAGAAAATGAGAAGGTACAGATAGATACTAACTGACTTACATTGAGGTCACATCCTGATAAGCCCGTCAGAAAATATCAGGTTGAAATGCATTTAATACATCTAACCCACTGAACATCAAAGTTTAGCAACAAAATACAGCGCAGAGTGAAAGTTAATTGTTTCCCCTCAAGATATGTGACTTACTGGGAGATGGATTGCTACTCCTGTGCAACATAGAAAGAGGTATCCTATCCATTTTCCTGCAAATGACTTAATTTTGTTCTTTATGGTTGAAAAAAATTCCCTTGTGCATATATACCACATTTTCATTAACCATTTATTTGCTGATGGACACTTAGGTTGGTTTTATAATATGGATATTGTATACTATGCTTCTATAAACACGGGCATGCATAAATCACTATAGTATTTTGAGTTTATTTAGGAAAGATATCAAGAAGTGGTATACCAGGGTCATATGATGGTTCCATTCCTAATTTTCTGAGAAAACTCCAAACTGATTTCCATAATGGTTGTACTAATTTACAATTCCACCCACAGTGTATGAGTCCTTTTTTTCCCACATTCTTGCAAATATTTATTATTGTTTGTGTTCTTGGTGATTGCCATTCTAACCAGAGTTAACTGAAATCTCAGTGTAGTTTTGATTTGAATTTCCCTGATTGCTAGTGATGTTGAAAATTTTTACATATATATATATTGGCCAATTGTATGTTTCTATTTATGTATCCATACATTACTATTGTCTATGTTTTATTGAGTTATTTGATTCTTTAAGAAGAATCAAAAGTGTTAAGTTTTTTGAGTTCTTTATATGTTTACATATTATTCCTCTATCAGAGGAGAATATTATGCTAAGTGAGATTAGTCAGACTCAAAGTCAAGGGTGTTATGTTTTCTCTCATTTTCAGAATCTAGAGAGAAAATAGGAAACATAAGGAACTTTAATGCAAAGATAGATTGGTAAAGGGGGTTAAGAGTGAGAGGAGGGAGACAGTGAGACCTGAGGAAGGAAACAGTTCAAATAATACTATAGAAATATTGTGAAGATATTATTGTCAATCTCTTTAACTTGTGTGGGGAGGAAGAAGGGGGATTAGGGTAGAATGTGGAGGGGAATACACAAAGAGCTGTGTTCATATATGCTTTTAACATATTGAATCTCTCTATGATGTATAATTGCAATGCATCAATAGAATAAATAAAAGAATGTCCTCTGCTGGGCATGGTGGCGCACGCTTGTAATCCCAGCATTTGGGAGGCCGAGACCCGAGGATCCGGGTTCGTGGCCAGCCTCAGCTACCTAGTGAGGCACTCCGCAACTTAGTGAGACTCGGTTTCAAAATAAAGAATAAAAAATAGGGCTGGGGGTATAGCTCGGAGGTAGAATACCCCTGAGTTCAATCCCCAGTACCGCAAAAAAAAAAAAAAAAAAAAAAAAAGTCCTACTACATATAACCTTGGAAGACACCAAAATGTAAAATTTGAACTATGATTTCTACTGGATGTGCATTTCTTTTACAATATCATAAATATGAAAACCTGTATGCCTGTATTGTGTGTTTATAGTAATCTGTGAGTATGAGGTAAAAATATGTACTACCAAACAGTGAAATATGAGACATTATCTGAGACTAGTAAAGGTTAAATGTTGGGGGGGGGCTAGATTGTGATCAGTTTTTTAGGACTGTATTCTACAGAGTGAAGAATATAGGATTATCTGTTGAAATGGATTTTCAACCTTATATAAATTAGAGGACCTCTATTCTATAGTTAATGGAGAAAAATAATCCAATGACATTTATATGCTTGCTTACTGTGTTGTAATAATCTAATTGGATACTGTTAGGAGCCTCAATTTTCAGAAAATAGAATAAGAATTTCCCAGATTTTAGGAAGTGAAAAGAGCACTAAGTTAAAATAATAATAGTAATAATAATAATTATTATTATAATGTGAAATAGTGACCATTGAACCCCTGTTGACATACTTTTTTCAAGAGAAATATGGCAATAACTCTAGTTTGGTTTGTTTTGCTTCATTTTGTTGCAGCAATAAGTAAACTTGCCTTTATCTCTAAAGTTTCTATTCAATGGTCTATATTTTTGTAATATGTTACTTGACTATAACAAGCAGCTGACAAATGGTTGGAATGAATATAAAGAAAAAAATAAAGAAATCTTTTGGCCATTCTAATGTGAGTCAAGAAGTATTATTAACTCAACAAACTTATGCTTGCATGTCTAACTAAGACATTGTGTCATTTGACCAACAGCTATCAACTCTATCCCCAACCTCTGGTAATCATCATTTTGCTTTCTATTTCTATGTATTCTACTAACAATAAATTATATATTTGAAAATTGCTGAGAATGTATTTCAAGAATTCTCAACACACACACAAAAATAGCTATTTGAAATCATGAATATGTTAAATAGCTTTACACATTCCATAATGTATATATATATTAAAACATCATATTCTATTCCATAAATATGCATCATTTTATACATTAATCAAACAAACAAAAATCTAACTCTTTATTCAAGTGCTAGTCTATATGCATCAGTTTCTAGAACACTTAGAATATCTTATCCAACTAACCCAAAGGGAAATCATCAAGGTATTTTCTTTACAGAAATAAAAAGAAAAGTGACATAATATTAAGATAAGGAGATTCTATGGGACCATAAAAAAGCCAGCTAAATTGATGGCAGGGGACTTTTCTCAAGTAAGTCATGCCTAAGGTAGAAGTTGAAAGACAAAGAGAAGTTAGTGAGCTAGAAATCTGTTTCATAGGATGTGAGATGAAAGGAGATAATGAGATAGGAAAAAAACAATTTCTGCATAAACTTAAAGGTTAGAGAACATTGTTAAGCACTGTGAGAAATGTGAGCATTTACCCTACAAAAAATAATGTATCGCTCACAGCACGAGTAGTAGCTAGGACATCAACACTTTGCAATGGATTTCTTAAGTCCTATTTCCTATAAAAATTAAGGTGGCCTAATGGCATTTATAAAAGTTCTAGGTTGCATTACAGGAAAGAAACTCTGATTTTAGCAATCATGAGTCTTCTAAATTGGATAGTGATTATTCCCATTCTTTGCTCCAAAGAGACATTTCATCTTCCAGGACTGTAAGAAAATGTTCCCTTTGCTTCCCAGATAATTAGTATTCTATCTTCTTTTTTTGTTAAATACATTTATTGGTGTACTTGCATCATAATGCAGTTTATAGTGCTACTGACATTCATGAACACAGCACTAGATGAGTTTTCTTCCTGCTCCTTCCCCACTCCTTGCCCATACAACATACAAGATATTGAGATTGTATTTTATTCACATATGTGTACGTAATGGCAGTGGACGTGTTTCCTCCATTAGTTTTCCTTCTCTCCCCTATCTCTTCTAAAATGATTCCTGTTGCTCCACTGGAGTTTTTCCTCCACAATCTAAAGTCCCACTAATATCTCACTTACTCCCTAGCTTCTGCAATGAGAGAAAATGCATGACCCTTCCCTTTCTGTGACTTGATAATATCACATAACAATGTTCTCCACATCCATTAATTTTCCTGGAAATGATATAAATTTGTTCCTTATTGCTGAGTAGAATTCCTTTCTGTGCATATCCCATAATGTTGTGATTCATTCATTTTTGGATGGACACCTGGGTTGGTTTCATAATTTGGTTATTATTAATTGTGCTGCTGAAATATGGATATGTATGTATTACTGTAATATTCTTATTTCAGTCCCTTTGGAAAGATACTAAGGAGTGGTATAGCTTTATCATATGGTGGATCTATTTCTTGTTTTCTAAGGAATCTCCACATTGATCCCCATACTGGCTGCACTAACTCGCAATCCCATTAACAGTGTAGAAAAGTTCATATTTTTCCCACATCCTTACCAACAATTGTTGTTTGACTTCTTCATGATTGCCATTCTAATTGGGGTTAAATGGAATATGTTGTAGTTTTCATTTGCATTTCTCCAAACACTAATGATGTTGAATATTTTTTTTCATCTTTTCATGTAAGTATTGGCCATTTGTATTTTTTCTTTTGTAATGTGTCTATTTAGTTGAATTGCCAGTTTCATGACTTTTTGTTGTTGTTTTTTAGTTTTAAATCTGTTAGGTCGATTGTGTATTCTAGATATTAGTAATATGTCAGAGAAATACCTGGCAAAGATATCCTTCCATTCTGTGGGATTTCACTTTAGACTCTTGATGGTTTTCTTTGGTGAGTAGAAACTTTATAGTTTAATTCCATTCCATTTATTAATTTCTGTTTCAATCTCTGAGTTTTGGGGGTCTCATTAATTAAGTTTCTATGTATGCCTATTTGTTGGAGTGTTGGTCCTGCGCTCTCTAGTCACTTCAAAAGTCAGTGGTCAAATTTCAAGGTCTTTGATCTATCCTGATTGGACTCTTGTGTAGGGTGAGAGGTAGGGATTTAATTCCATTTTTCTACAAATGGATAACCAGTTTTCCAATCAACATTTGGTGAAAATGCTGTATTTTCTCCAATGCATGTGTTTGGCACCTTCATTAAAAATCAATTGGCTGTAAGTGTGTGGGTTTGTTTCTATATCTAATAGTCTATTCATTAGTCTATGTGATTGTTTTTATGCCAATGCCATGCTGCTTTTATTGCTATAGCCCTCTAGTATAATTTAAATCAGGAATTTGATGTCTCCTGCATAGTTCTTATTGTTGAGAGTTGTGTTGGCTATTCTGAGTTTTTTGTTGTCTCATATACATTTTAGAACTGACCTTTCTAGTTCTGAGAAGAATGGCATTGATATTTTGATAGGGATTGCATTGACTCTGTAGATCACTTTTGGTAGAATGGCCATTTTGATAATATTTATTTTGCCTGTCCAAGAACATGGTAGATCTTTACATCTTCTAAAATCTGCTTCAAATTCTTTCTTTAGTGTTTTATAATTTGCAATATAGAATATTGGTTATATTTATTCATTGGTATTTTATTGTTTTTGAGGTTACTGTGAATGGAATTTTCTCTGAATAACTTTTTCAGTGGATTTATGGTTGGCATGTATAAAAGCTACTGTTTTTTTTACTAATTTGTATCCTGATACTTTGCTAAAATTGTTGATCAAACCTAGAAGTATTTTGGTTGAATATTTGAGGTCTTCTAAATATAGAATCATGTTACCTTAAAAAGAAATTTTAGCTCTTCTTTTTCCTTTTTATATATCTTTGATTTCCTTCTTTTGTCTTATTGCTCTGGCAACAGTCTCAAATGCCATATTAAAAAGGAGTGGCGGTAGTGGGTATCCCTGTCTTCTTTCTGATTTTAAAGGGAATTCTCAAAGTTTTCCCCCATTCAACATACTGTTGGCTTTGAGATTATTGCATATTGCCTTTATAGTATTAAGTTCCTTCTATTTTGATATTCTGCAATATTTTTAACATGAATCTCTGTTGGATTTTATCAAATGCTTTTACAGCAATGATTGAGATGATCATGTGATTTTTGTGCTTAGTTCTATTTATATGGTGAATGATATGTATTGATTTGCATTTGTTGAACTAATCTTGCATTCCCGAATTGAAACAAACTTGGTCATGGTGTACAATTTTCTTCATACGATTTGAATGTGTATTGCTGGTATTTTGTTTAGAATTTTTGCATCTATGTTCATCTATGATATTTGTCTGCAATTTTCTTTTCTTGAGGGATCTTCATTAGGTTTTGGTATTAAAATGATACTAGCCTCATAGAAGGAGTTTGGAAAGTTTCCATATCTTTTTTATTTCATATGTAAAGTATTTGTTTTATTTCTTCTAAAAAGATTTTTTAGAATTCTTTAGTTAACTCCAAGATGTACAGACTTCCCAGGAATTTGGGAGAGTCAGGCCTGGGAAAGAGAACCAGTTTGTGGAGTAGAGGCTGAAGCACTTCAGTTCCAGGTTTTTTATATTAAAGTTATATTTTACTCTCCCTTCATGTCTGACTCCTTTCTACCTACTTATTTCTTCTATCCTACATCAATATGATCTCACTATACTTTGGGATACATAAAAAGTTTTCCTGTTCGTTGTGTATTTTTCTCAATATTAGTGAATAATATTTGTATTCTTCAATTTTCTTAGGCAGAAACCATTTGAGAATACTTGTCTCACTTTATTATCTAGTAGTTTATGCTTAAACTGTCCAAAACTATTTAGTCTATTCCTCTTAACTATATCCAGAATCCAAATGCTTCTTAACACATCTATAGCACCTATTCTGGTTCAAAGTCCAAACTTTTTTATTGCAGTGGCTTACAAATTTGTCTCCTTGATTTTTCTTTCTACCTATGTTATGGGCTAGCCTGAGGCATAAGCAACCCCATGTTGCTACCCTAGGTGACCTAGTTAGTCATGCATAACTGCTTGTTTGGCTTCCTTAATTTCTGCTTGAGTCACACTGCAAGAACAGCCCATTAGGAACTTCCCATCCTTGTCACAACCAGGATGTATATAATAGAAGGATCCATCTTTGTCACAACAAGGATATGTGTATAATGGAAGGGGTTGACACAGTTTGCTGAGCTTATGCACAATACTGTTTTGTGCCTTTTGAACATTATGCTTGGCTACTGCCCCTGCTGTGCCACCCTGCTAAGAGAACCTAAACTTTTCATCCTGAGCTTATGTTTTTTCTATATAAAAATAACCCCAAATGGCCATTCAGCATTGCATTAGAGTTCAGCACCCAGTGTAGTCCCAGACAGTTAAAAAAGACTTTCTTTTGGCTATTTTTGGGTCTGAATGGTCTTCCCTGGCAGTCCTACCTCATAACACGTATACTAACCTAGATTTACCAGGGAAGTCTAGTGATGCTTTTAAAATCAAAATCATATGAAATTATTCCACTCTTCCAAATCCTCAACTAGCTTCCTAACTTCTTCAGAGTGAACTCTGGCATCCTTTTCAGGATTTATAAAGTGCTAAATAATCTAGTCTATAGTCCTATCTTCCTGAATACTCTACTTTTCATTGATCACACCGATAGGCTTCTTTACAGTTCCTTGATATGTGAAGTTGAAGCTTGTAAAACATGTTTGGGTAAGTGAAAAGTCATCAATATGGGATACTTTATATTTCTCAATTTAATATAAAATTCTCATTCTAGGGTATTTTTACTTGATGTCCTGTAATTTTCCCTAATAACCACTTGAATCCTTTGTTCTTCTCTTTTGAGTGTTGTTTAAATAGCATTTGGGAAAATAGGGCTTCAATGACTGCCTGTAGCAGAGTTGTACCGCCTATCTTTACTGATTCTTAATGGATATTATTTTTTAATAAAACATATCTTTTGATACTATATATTTATCTGTTCATTGTCTCTCTTACTATAATGTATGTTCCTTAAGGGAAATGAAGATTTGTCTAATACACCTTCTGTTGTGCCTATACCTTTCAGAAAAGACATTGCTAAAAAGAGTCCTAAGCTCAAAATTTTTTATTAACCATTTAGGTTACTAAATAGTGTATGATCTTTCATATAATGGATTAGTAAGATTTAAGTAAGAAACAGGTTCAGTGGTAATTTTTCACCTTCTAAAATTGCTACCATATTATTGTAGTCTGACAAATCAAAAGCATCTAATAAAAGTTGTTTATTTTATACAGTTTATATTTCATAATCTTATAATATTTAACTTTAATTAATGAGTTTTATGAAAAGCACAATTTATTTAAAATCTGAGTAGTTTTGTGCTCATTGAATTTTCACTTTATATTTATACTTAATATTTTATTAATGTTCAAATCTAAAAATGTGGCATATATTTCCATCTTGTTAGTGACATTATTATTGAGGTTGTATGAGTTGGAATTGAATTTTCTCAAAATAAATAATTTATCTACATGTTCTTAAAATTTTGTTTTAATATTTTTTGGTGCTTTAAGACTTAGCATTTCCTTTAATGTTTTGTAGTTATGAGATTTTTAATGTCTATCTTGTAAGATATTCATTTGGGGAAAATGAAGCCAATTATAATAGGGATCATATGCTGAGAAGTTAACAAACACATTAAAAATTTTATTAAGTAAAATGTCATCATAAACCAAGATTTAGCATAGTTGCTATCAGATTCATTTTATTACAGTGCAGGTATTCTTATCACAATGTATTAAAAGATGAAATAGCAATAAATGTTTTATAAACAAAAGTTTGCAACTAAATTTTTATAAACAATTTGAACAGCAAGGAACACAAAAATGATACAATTTCCATTTAATGTTACCATTGCTTATTTTTCTTATTTTTGAACATGCAATTTGGACATTATATTTAAAATTGAAATCAGTCACATATTCTCTGTTATTAGTATTATTGTAAATGAGCCGATGGTTGCCCCTAAGTCCCTAAGCTCTCTTTTTTCTTGCTTAATTCTTTTTTATTCTTTTCTTCTCTGACTGGGTAACTTCCAGTGATTTGTCACTGAGTTTATTAACCCTTTCTACTGCTTCATCTAGTCTGCTGTTGAATCCCTCTAGTGAAGTTTTCTATGCAGTTATTGTATTCTTAAGCTCCATAATTTCTCTTTGTTCCTTTTTGATATATTCAATATCTTTGCCAATATTATCACTTTGTTCAAAAATTATTCTCTTGACCTCTTTGAACATTTATTGACAGTTGTCTTGAATTCTCTAAATTATATATCAACATTTCATCAGTGTTCCTATCTTGAACTTTATGACATAATACCCTGTTCTTATTTTAATTTCCAATACGGAAGAATATTTTCACCAGTCAGTTCAGCCAGGGACTCTTGAAACATCTCAAACCATCATGCTAATCCAAACTGTTGTCTCTTATCTTAATAGTCCTCAACCAGTATGCCAGGTTCTTTCTGCACTCCAGATATGTGAGACCAATGCCAGTGACTTAAGTAGCCTCCAGAAAAATCTGATTATAGAATGTATGGTAATTTTTTTCTTCCTCTCCTCAGAAAGAGACTTTGAGCTGCAGTGCTTTGTCTGCTCACTTAGCACTGAATCAGGGTAAGGGGATTTTAGAGTGCTAATTTTCTAGTTAAATTGCTGTCTCAGTGGCTCCAAGTGTCCAGAGTATATCATGTTTTGTCATTGTCTGAGATAAGTGAAGCAGTTGTGAGTGCCTTGTGCAACCACGAGGGGAATCAGAACATTAGATTCATGGTCTATTTACTTCCTTCCCTCTCCAAGCAGAAGCTAAGGGTTGAGAATTTTCTTTCAACTATGTGATGTTGTGCCCAGTATAAGGGCTATGGTGAAAAGATATCTTCCGTTTTCTGCCAATTTAATGAATCTGGCTTGTGCTTGTCTAGGGCACAGGATCTTATGTATTAATTTTACTATTTCTCAAAAATGGACTATCTGTCTACCATTGAATTTCTTTTTCTGGGGTGAAAAGAATCCCAGGGTTTCCTAATCTGAGACCTGACTCACTACATTTCCATTCCCAGACTTTTTTTTTTATCAGAATAAAAATTAATTCCTTTATTTTAGAAGAATGAATAATAATAATATAAAATTTATTTGTGTTTAATTAACATTCAGTGGGTACTTAATATTACACAAATGACATAGAAAGATCCGAGTGTGAGTCACTTACATATTCAAAGAATGAAATTAAAAAAAAACACTCAATTTCTCACTCTCCAATGTTCACTGTCTATCAAATATAATAATTCTAGGTTGATTTTTGAATTATTCATTGACTACATACTACCTACAGTGGGTAGATTATACCTCCATTTCTGAAAGCCTGGAGGGTTTTCCTAGTCTCAAGCCACTTCTAAGAATTAGTTTAGTCAGGTTTCTACCATTTATATAACTGGTTCACTAGATAAAGAAGAATTTGCATTACTTCCAGTTTCATGTTTTTATGCATGATGGATCATTTTCTACTAAAACCCAAACCCAAACCTAAATCAGTTAGATGCATTATATTATATGTATTAGGATACTTCTTTCCTGTAGAGTTATAGAATTATTTTTTTTAGCCAATAAAACATATATTCTGACAGCGCAGATGACTTAGAATGGCTTTAGGAGAAAAGTTCCTTTCTTTTTTGTTTTTATGCATTAGTCAATTCTGGCTATAGTTAAGAAAACAATGTCTCACTGATACAATATATAACTTCAAGTAGGCTTTCAAAAATGTCATTTTGAAACTTGAAAGTAGGATCATAAATAATTAGAACCTTTGAAGAATAACAGAGGATAACAGAGGTATAAGCAAAATAGTTCCCAGTTATGGCTAGAAAGTTTAGGGATGAAGAGAACATTTCTAAATTATGAGCTTGTCAATTAATCAAAAAGGAGTAAAAATCCTTAATATTTATTAATCTATAAGCAGAAATTGTGTGTGTGTATGTGTGTATGTGTGTGTGTGTGTGTGTGTGTGTGTATGTATGTATGTTACTAGTGATTGAAACCAGCAGCATTCTACCACTGAGCTGTATCTCTGGTATTTTTTTACTTTTCATTTTGAAACAGGGTTTCCCTAAGTTACCACGCATTGGCCTTGAATTTGTGATCCTTGTCTCTCAGCCTCCAATGTATTGGGATAAAGGCATGTGCCACCACAGAGGGCTTATAAGCAGAACTTTATAGTAATAAGGTACATTTTATGCAAATACATAAATTTATACATATTTAAATATGACCTTTTATGCAAATATGTAAATAAATGCATACTTGTAGACAGAAATTTTAATGTATCAACACATGTTTGAAAAATAAACAAAATAAGAATATAGTATATTTGAAACTCACTGTAAACCAACATTACCTAATTTGCTCTTATAGAATATTAATACTCAAGAATTGCAGAATATATACTATCTTTAAGGTTTCACAGAATATTTAAAAAGATAAACCATATGCTACACATACAATAATAAAACATAAGCTTAAAGATTTTCAAGTAATAAAAAGTATGTTTTCAGGTGGTAATGGAATTAAGGAAAGAATCAATAACAGAAGGATTTTTTGAAAATTGTCATTATTTGAGAAGTCAGACCAATTCTAAATATCTGATCAAGTTAAAAATAAAAATGAGAATCTGAGGGGATTGTAGCTCAATGAAAAATGAACAATACTTATAAAATATTGCTAAAGCATCATTTAAAGGGAAATTAATAAAATCAAATATATTATAAAACATAGTCTGCAATAAATGAGCTTCCTTTTACTGCATAAACTGAAAAATAAAATAGAAAAAAATGAATAAATGTGTGAGAGAATATTAGTGAAATAGTAAACAACAAAACAATACAAAAATTAGTTAGAAACAAAGCTTGGATTTGGAGATCATCAATAAAATTCATAAGCCTTTAACTAGACTGATCTTTTCAAAAGCAAATGATACAGTTTACCATGTCAGGAATAAAAGAAGCTAAATTAATACAAATGTTTTAGATATGAAAAGTATATTAAGCAATTACTATTAACAACTGTTAACATTTAACATCTTAGACACAAAAGTCACATCTTTGTATGACTCACATAAATAGATTATAGATTACTAGAATATAATAAACCTATTAAATAAATTAAATTTGTGGGTTTTTTTGCACACATACACATACAAAGAAATTCTAACACATAGCCAGGCATAGTGGTGCATGCTTGTAATCTCAGTACTTGGGAGGCTGAGACATGAGGGTTGCAGGTTGAAGGCCAGCCTCTACTACTTAAGTGAGGCCCTCCTCAAGTTACTGAGACATTTTGTCATAATTAAAAAAAAAGAAATAGGGCTTGGGCATGTAGCTCAGTGGTAGAATGTCCCTGGTTCCATTCCCACTACCACAATTAAAAAAAAAAAATCCTAGCACAAATAGCTTGACTGGATATGTATTATGAAACATTAAACATTTAAGGAAGAAATAACAGCAGTTCTAAACAAAGTCTTTCAAAAAAAATGGAGAAGACTGGTTGCTTTCAAATTATTCTAGGAAACCAGAAATATTCTATAATACTAACAAAACAGACAAAATATTAAAATATTATAAAGAAAGCTATAGACTGATAATCCTAACAAACATAGATTTCAAAATTAAAGGTTTTTTTTTTAGGTACTAGGAGTGAAACTCAGGGGCATTCTTCCTCCAAGCTACACTGCCAGCCCTATCTTTTATTCTTTATTTTGAAATGGGGTGTCACAAAGTTGTGAAGGGTCTCACTAAGTAGCTGAGGCTGGCTGCAAACCTGCAATCCTCCTGTCTCAGCTTTGCAAGTACTGCGATTACAAGCATGGGCCATCATTTCCAGCTTTCAACCTTAAAGTTTTAACCAATCAAAATCTACATTATATTTAATAAACACATGCATATAAAATTTATTTTCTACCAAAGTGCGAAACAATCAGCAGATAGTTTTTTCAACAAGTCATCTTTAAAGATTTAATATAGAAATAAAAAATACACTGCTATCTGTATATCACAAAATGAAAACATGAGCCACAAAGTGAGTTAACATATTTGCACATGATATATACACAAAAGACAATACACTCATATCACTTATATTATTAAAAACCAAATAGCAGTACATTTAATAAATACCCAGAAATTGAGTAGACTCTTCAGCAAAGAACATATATGTGTGGAACACACACACACACACACA
Organism: Graphiurus murinus; assembly: GCA_004027655.1. Classification (NCBI taxonomy): domain Eukaryota; kingdom Metazoa; phylum Chordata; class Mammalia; order Rodentia; family Gliridae; genus Graphiurus; species Graphiurus murinus. Next base: position 19,915 of record PVLC010027349.1, read on the forward strand.
CACACACACACACACACACACATATACATAAAATGGAATAAAAATCAGTGTCAGTGTAAAATTATAATATATTTTTTAAAATGACTAAAACTAAAGGCTGATTATAGGTGTTGTTTGTGTAATTGAAATTTTCATAAGCATATCGTGAGAATGAGAAATTGCACAAATATTAACTTTTCTAGGCATAAAACTGAAAAAAAAAGCCTATGTCCAAACAAAGATTTTTATTTTAATACTCAGAGTTTTATTTGTAACAGGATGAAACTAGAAACTACCTAAATATCCACCAACCTATTAATGGATTAAACAATTGCAATGCTTCCATACAGTATAATTTTACTCAGAAATAAAAGGGAAATAATTACTGATATATGCTGTAACATGAATAAATCTAAAAATCGTTAATTTGAAGGAGAGAATCCAGATAATAATGATATATATCATATGATTACCTTAAAATTAAACTATAAGAAATTTAAATGTATTTATATCGGGATAAAGGAGAATAGTGGTCATTTTAGAATGAAATAAGTGTGTGGTACAAAGAGTGGAAGGAGGAAGATAATAAATGGGCACAAGAAACATTTTGGAGTGATGGATATGATTTTCAGCTTGATCACGGTGATGCTCTCAGGAGTATATATGTATATATCAAAATGTATCATGTTGCACATTTTCTGAATTCTCAGTTTACTGCAAATCAATTGTATCTTACCAAAACTCTTTTCAAAAAATCAAACAAATTATAACAGTAGAATAATAAGGCATAGATGAAACTTCTCTGAATACTGATGGCTATTTGTTAAATAGAGTTTGTCCTGCAGTTTTGGGCAACTAAGGCTTAAATGGAAGCATGTTTCATTATGTTTTTGTTTTGTTTGTTTTTCTATCTGATGAAAGAAGTAGATTATGTTTATCTGAATGGACAGATTCCTAGGCACAATTGGATGTGAAATTTATTATGTGAATCCTTATCTAAATGTTGATGTCTTCAACTACAGATATGAAACAGGCTCAGAAACACTTTTTTCAATATAAAATATTTACATTGGTTTTCTGTTAAAGCTGAATGCCTAGAAATGAATTAGAATTGAGTAAATGAATTTTTGAAAGAAATTAATTAGATTTATCAGTTCTTCATGTTCAGACTAAAACAAAATTCTAAAAAAAAAATGTAAGATAACATAGAGGAATACCTAATATATCCAAGACTTCAGCTCTCTTAATCATAAATTATATTTAGCAATCATCTGAAAAAGTTGAATTATAATCACTTTCTATTTCTAATTCCTCACAATGGTTGGAATTGTGAATACTATTTGACTTTGCCTCAACATTTTAAAAAATATTAGATACCTAACCTAGATCTGTTGATGTTTAGAAATATATATTTTATTATTTCCTATACTGCATGCCTACTATATATGTGAAACACATACTTAACACATATATAATTTACGACAAGTTTAAAGAACATTGGTCATGGCAAACTTCTCTGTGTCTCGTATAAATGACATTTAACATGACAATTCAATTCTTCTTGTAAAACCATTGTTTATAAGACATATAAGAAATTGAGTTTCTATTGATAAAGATAACAAAAAATGTATTGATAATCATGAGATTTTTTATATTGATTTAATGTATGTTAAGAGAGTTTTAAAGTAAACTTGCTCCATATAGTAAAATGGCATCATAATTTATGATCACATACTCTGGGACCTTTTAAAGATATAGAAGCAACAGGGCAGGGTGGCGCACGCTTGTAATCCCAGCATTTGGGAGGCTGAGACCAGAGGATCCAGGTTCACAGCCAGCCTCAGCTACCTAGTGAGGCATTCCACAACCTAGTGAGACCCTGTTTCAAAATAGAGAATAAAAAATAGGGAGACGGGCGTGGTGGCGCACGCTTGTAATCCCAGCATTTGGGAGGCTGAGACCGGAGGATCCGGGTTCGCGGCCAGCCTCAGCTACCTAGTGAGGCACTCTGCAACTTAGTGAGACTCGGTTTCAAAATAAAGAATAAAAAATAGGGCTGGG
>PVLC010027350.1:0-21953 GCA_004027655.1 Graphiurus murinus
TTTAAAAAAAAAAAAGAAGATAGCTGAGTTTGGTGCACACCTGTAATCCCAGTACCTGGGAGGCTGAGACAGAAGGATCTCATTTTTAAGGACAGCCTCAACAACATAGCAAGACTCTTAGTAACCTAGCAAGACCCTATTTTAAAACAAAAAAAATTAAAAGGGCTGGGATGTAGCTCAGAGGTAAAATCCTTCTGGGTTCATTGAACACCATGGAAGGTAGAAGGAAGGAAGGAAGGAAGGAAGGAAGGAAGGAAGGAAGGAAGGAAGGAAGGAAGGAAGGAAGGGGGGGGGAGGGAAGGAGATGCCCTTCCTATTCTATTGGAGTTGTTAATTTAAAATATTTTGGCATTTGGGGAAATTATATGATTTATGTGAAGTTATATGATTTGTGTTTCTATCTAAATACCATGAAGAAAAAATAAAAACTGAAAAGTCTTTTGACTTCCTATATCTGGCAAAGTATTTAAGTCGCTTGTGAGTCAAAAAAAAAAAAAAAAAGGGAAAAAAGGCATAAAATAAAATTAAAACGGCAATATATTTCTTTATGAGCTATGCATTTTATTCCACTGAAGAAGTGGACCTTTTGAAATAAATGTGATTTTATTATTGAGCAATCAAATGGCTTCATTTACCTAATTTTCTATTTTTAGTAGAATTTTGACTGAATTTTATAAAGGTACATGTCAAGCATGCAATTTCACATTTAGCCTTTGAAATTACATAGTGAAAAACATTCTGGCAAAATTTATATGTGCCTGCTTTTGTGAACTGAAGTGATTTAAAGTAGTAATATTTGCTATACTGATATTTTTATTAATTCATGTCCTAATTTGTATTATTTGTTCTCAATCAAGTGTCAATGGACATTTTACTTGTACTAAAATTCAGTAATGTTAGTAGATAATTCTAATAGACCAGTGATCCTTTCATTTTTATTAGTTATGCCAATCAGCGCATGTTCAGCTCCCTTCTTAAATTTTCTATCCTATGGTTTTGAATCTTAATATTTTCCTCCATCAGTGATATTTAAGACCTTATATTTCAGCTTAAAAATTTTAAAAAATTTCATTACTTTAAGAATATGATTGCTTTACATTCATGTTCCTTTGTCTAAGACATACATAATTTTTCATACTGATAAATTGGTATCCTCCGTTTTAAATTTACTAATGAACAGGAAAGAGCTTAGATAAAAATGGCATGACAAAAAAGTTTGACATTCACTTATTTCAAATCAAAGAAAATGAATATAACATAAATTGCTCTAACCGAACAGTGACAACGTATTAAAAGTGCAGCATTTAGAAACTGGTCACTTACTGTGATTATAGATTATTTGTTCACCAGTTCACGCTCACATATGGTAGCCCCATACTGAAAACCCCATGTGACTGACCGGTGTCCATTAGAGATAAGTTAGCATTCCAATGAAGGAAACACTTCCAGAGGTACAGTGCCATGCTCAATACCCTGTGTGCGGGTGGGGGAAGCGGGAGGGAGCTGGGAAAGCCCACGTGCTGTGTGCATGGATGTCTCTACTTTATGATGTGAGACTATAGTGCACTAATAAACATATAAAAGTAAGTAGGTTAGCATTTTAATAAATACATAGTATTCACAATGGAAGAAAATCTTGATGCCTGTTGCTGCCACTTTTAGTATATGATCTTTGTGTTAATATGAAGTATGCTTTTTTTTTTCCCCCTTTGAGATAAATTTAACCAGTAAGAGAAAGCCAGTAAAAACACAATGGCAGTTCTGCATTCACCACTACTTAGAGTTTAGTGTAGGCATTTTATTTGCCTGTGCCTTTATCAATAATGAAATGCTTGATTAAATGAATCACTAGAACCTTATCAAAGTTGCTAAAGATAATTTTTAAGTTGAAAGAATTAGCTACCATTCTGGGAAGGGGAGGGGAGAAAACTTATGTGTAATTTGGTCCTTTCACACTAACCAGGTGCAATTACTCCTACTTTGCCCTTCACTTTTTTTTCTGTATGATTTCAGAGAAGCTCTGATCTATTTTGTTTCCTTATTTTGTGCATTATCAAAAATTTCAGGATTGCATTTAGTGTAGTCACATAATTTCTTGTAATATATTTCTCCATTTCAGCCTCCTCCACAACTGGAAAAGTCATCTGTCTCCTGAGGGTCCCCCCTGTTCAACTTTTTTTAAAAGTCTGACTAAAGCCCAAAAGAAAAGCAGGACTGACTTTTCAATTTCACAACAGTTTTAGCTTCCTTTCCTTCTGTTGATAGTTGAGAAAGAGAAATCTAGAATTATATAGGTGAAATACTTAATATCCATACATATCTGAACACATTTGAGGATGCTTTTGGTTTTGGATTAGTTTTTCTTAGAAGAGAATAATTTTTAATTCTCCATTTTAAAAGAGAGGCAGAAGTATCCCCTTCCTTCCTTCCTTCCTTCTTTCCTTCCTTCCTTCCTTCCTTCCTTCCTTCCTTCCTTCCTCCCTCCCTCCCTCCCTTCATTCCTTATACTGAAGATTGAGCCCAGGGGTGTTCTACCTCCAACTCAAACTCCCAACCCTGTTTTTCATTTTTTATTTTGAAACATTGTCTCACTAAGTTGCAGGGGGCTTCACTAAATTGCTGAGGCTGGCCATGAACCTCTGATCCTCCTGTCTCAGCTCCCAAGTACTGGGATTATAGGTGTATGCCACCATGCCCAGCCCTCTAATATAATCAAAACATGCAACTAGGTGTAGTGCCCCATGCCTGTAATTCCAACTACTTGGAAGGCTGAGGCAGAAGGATATAAGTTCCAAGCCAGCCTCCACCGAGACCCTGTCTCAAAATAAAATAGCACAGACAATGTTAGGAAAGCCCTTACTCATTAATTTTTCAAGGATTATGAACATTAGGATTTTTGGTAAAGTAACTGATGAAAGAAAATCCATGTTTTCAATGTATTTAAATTAAGTAGTTTCTAATTTGCATCTCCTAAAATAAGCAAGTAATGCATTTTCTAAAATGTCCAAAACTTTTTTTTTTTTTTTTTGAGGTACTAGGGATTGAACTCAGGGGCATTCTACCTCCGAGCTACATCCCTAGCCCTATTTTTTATTCTTTATTTTGAAACAGGGTCTCACTAAGTTGCGGAGTGCCTCACTAGGTAGCTGAGGCTGGCTGCGAACCCAGATCCTCCAGTCGCAGCCTCTCAAATGCTGGGATTACAATCGTGCGCCATCACGCCTGGCTCTGTTCAAAACTTTTTTAACCACTCCCTATTTTTTTTCTTACAGATAGAGAACTAAATTACCCTGAAGTAATCCAAAAGTCCACTGCAATTGAAATGATATTTACAGTCTATCCACCTCAAGGTGCCCATGTGCAAAAAAATGTACAACTGAAGTCAACTTGGCTGAGACCCATCGTCGATGGAGAGGAAGGACATAAATACATAGGTAAGGTGCTGAACCTCGTTTTCATGATAAGGAAATGGTACTTTATGTTATTTAACTTGTATTCTTCACTTGGATGATGTGGGATGATACTTCCCTCCTACCCATTGCGCCTGCAGTATTTAGAGTGGTGTTTTATATTTTGGTGTCTTCACAGAATAATGGAAGCAGTGTCCATGTGTTGATGCAGATTTGGGCTTTTTCACTTTTGGATTGTTACAGGCAAAGCTGCTATGACTAGACATACACAAGACTATGTGTAGATGTATTCTTGCATTTTTCTTAGCTACACTGATTTTCAAATTGATAATACCATTTCATGTTCCTCGGCAGCAGAGATACAGAGTTGCATTTGTTCCACAGCTATATCGACATTGTGCATAATCTTTTTAATTCTAGACAACCTAATGCATATGTATTGTTATTCTTTTTTGCTATAATTTATTCCTCTAGTAAGTAATATTTAAACATCTTTAATGCATTTATCATTTGTATATCTTCTCTGTATTTGCCATTTACACATTTTCTTTGGTGAGGTGTTTGTTCAGAATTTTCAACCATTTTTATATTATTTAGGATTATAGTTAAGGTTTGAGAATCATATAGATATTCTAGATACAAATTCTTTAATACATATATGCTTTTCAAATATTGTTTGTATTTTCTTTCTATTAGTAGTATCTCTCTTTTTTTTCTTTTTTGTACTGGAGATTGAGCGGGGGGGGGGGGGAGCATCCTACCACTGAGATACTTCTCCAACTCTTTTTATTTATTATTATGAAACATGGGCTTGCTGAGTGTCTGAGGTCTTGCTAAGTTGCTGAGGCTGGCCTCAAACCTTCAATCCTGTCTCAGCCTCTCAAAAGCTGAGATTATAGGCATCACCAGGCCCAGCTTAATAGTATCTTTTGAAGAGAAGTATTTAATTTTGATGAAGCCCAGTTTACCAATGCATTCCTTTATGACTTATGATTTTGCTGTCCTATCCAAGAAATATTGCCTAGATTTGTGGTCAGGTTTTGTTTTTATCTAGATTTTACAGTTTTAGGTTTAGTTTTGAGTAATTTTTGTATGGGGCTTGAAGTATAAATTAATATTTTTATATAAGTATATTCAAGTTTTCCAACAGTATTTGTTGAAAAAACTGTCCTCCTATGAATAAACTGCACTCTTATCAAAATTAAATAAAGAATGTATTTTAGTTTGTAAACAAGCACATGAAAATATGATTAACAGCATGAGTTAGTAAGGGAATACACATTAAAACCATAATGAGATACCACTACTCACCTATTAGAAATAATAAAATAAAATCTAAAAAAAAATCTTATGATGCCAAGTCTGGAAAGGATGAATGAAGCATATGTTGTTGGTGAAAATTCAATATTGCACAATCCTCTACTCATTTCAAAGTCTCTAGTCTAATTTCAAGATCTTTGAACCATCTTGAGTTGACTCTTGTGCAGGGTAGAGATAAGGATTTAATTTCATTTTCCTACAAATAGATAACCAGTTTTCCCTACACCATTTGTAGAAAAGGCTGTCTTTTCTCTGATGTATGTGTTTTGTACCTTTGTCGTAAATCAATTGGCTATAGGTGTATAGATTTGTTTCTTTATCTTCTTTTTTGTTCTATTGGTCTATAGGTCTATTTTTTGTGCTAATACCATGCTGTTTTTATTACTATAACTCTGTAGTGTAATTGAAGTCAGGAATTGTGATGTCTCCTGCATTGTTCTTATTGCTGAGAATTGCTTTGGCTAGTCTAGGTCTTAGGTTTCTCTGTATGAAAGTTAGGACTTATTTTGCTAGGTATGTGAAAAATGACTGGTATTTTGATAGAAATTGCATTGATTTTGTAAATCACTTTTGGTAGAATGGCCACTTTGATAATACTTATTCTGCTTATCCAAGAGCATGGGAGAACTTTCTGTCTTTTAATATCTTCAATTTTTTATTGGTTGTTAAATCTCTACCTCTCACCTTGCACAAGAGTCAATTCAACAAGGATCAAAAACTTGGAAATTAGCTTGGAGGCTTTGAAATTACTAGATAAGGGCATAAGTCCAACAATCCAACATACAGGAACACATAGATACTTTTTCCAATAAGACCCGCAAAGCTCAGGAAATTAAGACAAGAATTAATAAATGGAATGGCATTAAACTAAAAATTTCTGCTCATGAAAGGAAACCACCAGACGTCTAAAAAGAGAGTCTACATATTGGAAGAAAATCTTTTCCAACTATTCCTCTGTTAAAAGACTACTATCTAGAATATGCAAAGTACTTAACACTAAAGAGAAAAAATAACCCAATCAAGAAATGGGCAATTGAACTAAATAGACATTTCACAAAAGACGAATTACAAATGGCCAATAAATACATGAAAAAAAGTTCAAATGTTCAGCATAATTAGCAATCAGGGAGCTGAAAATCCAAAATACACTGAGAGTTCATAACCCAAATCAGAATGGCAATCATCATGAAATCAAACAATAAGTGCTGGCGAGGATGTGGGGAAATAGGAACTTTTCTATACTGTTGGGTGGGATTGCAAATTAGTACAACCACTGTAGAGATTAGTGTGGATATTACTCAGAAAATTGGCAATGGATCCACCATATGATGCTTCTATACCTCTCCTTGGTATATTTCCAAAAGGATATATATATATATATATACACATGTGTGTATATATATGTGTGTATGTGTGTGGGTATATATATATCCTTATATATGGATATATGTTTCTGTATCTTCTATTCTGTTCTATTGAAATATGTGTATGTTCTTGTGCCCATACAATGTTATTTTTGTTACTCTAGCTTTTTCGTATAGTTTGAGGTCAGGTATTGTGTGATACCTCCAGTGTGGTTTTTGTTGCTAAGAATTACACAACAAAATATTACCACATGCCTACCCAAATGGCTAAAATTTAAAAGACTGGCTATACAATTTATTGGCAAAAATGTGTAATAACTAGATCTCTAATATTATCCTATTTCAGAATGGAAACAGGTGCAAACACCTTGCAAGATGATTTGAAACTTTCTTTAAAAGTTATACATACAACCCAGCCATTATCACCAGTTTGCTGAGAGTCTCAGTACTTGCTGAGGCTGTCCGTGAACCTGCAATCCTCCTGTCTCAGCCTCCCAATTACTTCGATTATTGATACATACAACATGAATAAATCATAAAATAATTATCCTGAGTGAAAGAAGCCAGAGAAAAGAGAGTATATATGGGATAATTCTATTTATATAAAATTATAGAAAATGCAAACTAACTAACAGTGACAGAAGGAAACGTATGGTTATGTGGGATGGGGGCTGGGAGAGGGAGCAAGAGACCATGGGTTAAAAACATTTAGATGATGAAAATGTTTTTCGTTTTGAGTATAGTGATGGTTTCATGGATGTACACATTTTAAAATTCATCAAACTATACACTTTCAATATATGCAGCTTAATGTTTGTCACTTATACCTTAATAAAACTATAAAAATAAAGTTGAAAACTTAAATATTAAAGAAGCAAAATAGTTATTTTTTTAGTTTGGTAATATTTTTGAAATTTTTTCCTTTTTAAATTTTAAAACTTGAATTTTAGGACTTATTTGAAGAGAGTCACAAGATGGTGGTGTAGTTCAGCAGGAGAGTAATTGCATAGCATGTGTGAGGTCATAGGTTCAATCCTAGCACTGAAAAATACATAACTACATAAATAAATAAATAAATAAATAAATTCAATGGACTCTTATCAGACTTACGCATATAGAGTTATATTTATGCATTCAGTTTTGTGATAATCTCAAGGAAGATGCGGTAAAAAAGAAAGAGAAAATTATGAAAATGAATATCCTAAGTTGGAGACATTGGGTTCTGTAAGGTGAATCAAGACCCTGGTTGTTATTTCTTTTCTCTCTGAAATTTTCCACCTAAAACTATCAGAACATGGCCTATTTCACTCTATAGATTTGTGTTTGTTAGAGCCCATTTTCAATATTTTTGTTAAAAGTCAAAAAAGTAAAAAAGGAAATACACAAGTAGCTTTATGTCCTAACTTGAAGACTCTGTCTTCTGAGTTTTTATGAGAATATTTCCCTGCTCTTCTCTGGGTAACTGACCAGAGCTTTGCATCTCTTTGAATTACAGTTGTTATTAAATTGACTGACAAGAGAGTTGAAGTATTTGCCTTGAAAAAGATTGGTCTATTACAGAAGCACTTTCTGAAACTGAGTAACTCCTTAACTATAAACATTTTAGAGGAGATAACTCTGGGAATTTATGATGTGTTCCAATATTAATACTCCACAATGTAAGCACTCTTGTTTATTGATTGCACTCTGTAGATTCAGAGTTGTATCCTCAGCAAGAACCAAGGAATAGTTAATAGAGTTACGAATGCTCTATAAACTCTCTGGGTTGCTAACAAATTATCTAGCATCAGGACCATGCATTCTCTAAAAATTCTCGTGGTATAACCATATTTTCATATCCCACAATTCCTAGAATAGTGACTTGAATATAACTGGAATGTTGCATAAATCATAACTATAATTTCCTTACTTAGTTTCTTCTAAGTGATAATTTTATAACCTTAAAACAAGTGAACAACAAGTCTTTAAATTGTTTTCCAGGGAAATACATCTTATCAAACTTGTTTTCAGAAAGGCTGTTTTGGAAAGCTAGTCTTTTAACATGTTTCTGGTTGTTTTTTCTTAGTAGCTATGGTGTCTGTCCTTGAACTTCCCTATCCCTCTGGCCTGTCACAAAAACACTGAGCTTGTTCCTGTCTTTATGAAGCTTTTGTGACCTTGGTTAATTTTCAACTTAGAAGCTATAGATTAAATTGTCTTAGTCCTATAACTCTTGGAATTCTAATGGAGATACCTTGAAGGTGTAGGTTAGCCATTATCTTTCAAGGAAATCATTTAGGGAATACAAATGAATGATTAAATTACTTTATCAAACCAATGGTCCATTTTAACTGAAATCATATTATTGTATTACTGTAAGGTTTCTAATTAGTTCAGATTTCAAGTAATGAGCAAAGACCTCTAGTTCTACTACTTTTTTATATCACTTATAATACTTCATATAATAAATTCTTACTTACCTTTATAACATATGGTTATTTAAATTATGTAATTAATATTGGATCCTAATTTCTTGGGCTAATCACTGTTTTGTTACCCAATAAAGAATACAAAGTTTCTTTTTATGACATTCAGTTTGTTCTCGGGCCTTCAGGCAAGTTTTGATGTATATTAACCAAATGAGAATCTACCCCATCTTTAAAAACTCCAGCAATTATACCGTTGTCCTTGACAGTCAAGTCTGACTTTTAATAATATTTTCTCAGAATTATTTATTTTGTAACATCAGTAACCTAAGACTTTTTTCTTATACATTCATAATTACAGATATTACTTTTTCAGTATTTATTAAAAACAGCAATGCTTTAATTGTTATGACTCTTTTCTACAATAGACCATTTAAAATATTCTTCAGAAGCCCTCCTTCTAATTATCAATATTCTTTGGCACTTTTTTTTTTTTTTTTTTTTTGCCGTACTGGGGATTGAACTCAGGGGCATTCTACCTCCGAGCTATACCCCCAGCCCTATTTTTTATTCTTTATTTTGAAACAGGGTCTCACTGCGTTGCGGAGGGCCTCACTAGGTAGCTGAAGCTGGCAGTGAACCTTCCAGTCTCAGCCTCCCAAATGCTGGGATTACATGCATGTGCCACCACACCTAGCTTCCTTGGCACTTTATCTAAACATTTTTCTCAAATTTTATCATTTTTAAGTGATGACATTCAGAATAAGATATTATAATTCAATATATGTCTGAGTTACTGTGAATATAATCTTAGCTACTACTAGTTCGCTTATATATTTGTACTTTTTGAAAGACCTTAAATGCATACACCAACATCTACTTGATTTTCTAGGCATAATTTTAGTCAAATATTTTTTGTGTTTTCTTGCGACTATTTAATATGTGTATAATTTATTTTCCTTTTTAAATTTCTATTCTGCCTTGGATTTACTTTACTTATTTAAAATATATACATTTATTACTCTTGTAAAAATTGAGCTGAATTTTGAACCTACTCTTTGAGGAATTCTGTAGGATTCATTACTATAAAATGGAAAAAATCAAATTCTGATTTGAAAGGAGCTACATATTTTATATCATTTATATTATCTGTTCAAGTACAGGATATAAGCTATTTTAATTTGGATAAGTTTAAATGTTCCATGGTTAAATCATTATCATGGTTTGCCTGTAGAGTATCTGCTTGCTTAAGGAGAAGAATGTAGTAACTGAAAAGTATAAAAGTGTACTCTAAGATCCAGTTGGACTTGAAAAGTTGTTTGAAGAAATACCTGTTCATCTCCTCTTTTACCAACCATAAACAGTCAGCAGCCTCCACTTTCACATCCTCTAACTTCCTTTTGATTTTATTTGTTAATAGCAAATGATGTGAATGTGTTCTCATGGTAAATGTAATTGCTGATGGGGAAAAAACATTTCATAATTACATGGTTCAGTTGTTTAAAACTTTAAACACTCAGTTTACTGATAGGAATAGTCCAAGCGAGAGATAAAAAATAAATGTTATACTGTATCTGGCTAAAATTTTCCCACTATATTCAAGTTACTAAAAATTCTTTAGGGTAGTAAATTAGGGCTTCCTCATTTAGTGGGATGAAAGTATGCTATGAGAATCCTATTTTTCCTTGGACTTCAGTGACACAATCAAGGATGTGTCTCCCACTCTTAAATCCAAGTCAATCAAACAGGTTGTAAGCATTTGAGAAAGTAAGTCAATATTCAGATGATATCATGTCTATAACATAAAAGAAAGAGTTGCACATTCTCTACATTCCTTCACGCAGTGCTTTATTGCTTACTTTGTCAATTGAAAATTGGAGGATTACTGTGTCATTATCACTTCTGTATATATTGATTTAGTATCTATTAGCTGAGTGCCTCCTAAATACTTGGAGTTAATCACTGAGAAATGACTTAAATTTAATCCTGGCTATAGCAGATGCAAAGCATCAGGCAGTGTCTCTTCTTAAGTAGGATCCATGAGGGGGTAGTCCTATTGGTCCATGGATCAAATGGAATGCTACTGAATGAGGAACTGCACACAATCCTTGGAATTTCATCTAGAAATGACAAGGGAGGACACTAACTTTCAATATCTTAAATGAAAAGACAAAGCCGAATTCATCAACCGATATGTAAGAGGGAATTATGTTAGTGAAGTGCATTCTCTCTGAGCAAAGCTGACACTGATCTTGTACAGGGTTTTGTGGAAGTGTGGAAGCCAGCCTCCAAGATGGCGTCAGTGGCGAGCTTCCTGGTGTATTCCTTCCTCTTGTATATTGTCCTCTCACACTGTATCATGTTGGTCCATGCTATACCAACACATATAGGAAAAGTGATAGTCCACCACTTCTGTAGCTAGGTTGTGAAAGATTTTCTGGCTTCTGCCTGTTCTTCTGGGGTAAGTTGCTCTGAGGCAAGCGGGCAGCCATGTCATAAGGACACTCCAGCGGCCTGTTGGGATATCTGTGTGGCAATGCACACACGGCCAGTGAGGCCCTGAGGTCCACGTGAGTAATGCAACAGGCGGTGGAGCCGCCAGCCCTGGCCAGTCCTTTGGAGGACTATAGCTCCAGTGCGAGCTTGAGTACACCCTCCTGAGAGACCCTGAGCTTCTCTACTCCAGGTCACTACCCTTCAGAAACCCTGGGAGGTAAATGTTTGGTGACTTAAGTTTCTAGTTGAGGGTGATTTGTTACGCAACAATAGAAAACTGATAGTTACAGTACTCAAATCAGTGATAAGTGGCTTTTAGTCTCAGCAGTAAAATGACATAGAATTCTGAGTATGGTGACTCACGAAAGATTTCCTGATTGGCTTTAAGAAATATATTGGGAGAATTAGGTTTTTGTTCACTGGTTAACCTTCTTTTTTATATATACTTTTATTGGTACAGTGTAATTATCCATCATAGTGAGATTCAAAGTGATACATTCACACAGGCACACATCACCTGGTGTATTTCTCTCCGTATCCCACTCCACTCCCCCCTCAAGAGGCTGAAGAGAGAGCCTGCAGAATGGGAGAAAACTTTGCCAGCTAATCCTCTGATAGAGGACTAATATCTAAAATATAAAAAGGTTAAAAAATATGAACACCCCCAAACCAATGGAATTCTACTTAATAATAAAGATCAAAATTATGTCATTTGCAGGAAAATAGATGGGCCTGGAGAACATGATGTTAAATGAGGTTAGTCAGTCACAGAAGTGAAGGGTTGTAGGTTTTCTCTCATATGTAGAAGTGAGGACTTCAGATAAAGGAAGAGAAACTCCAGTGGAGCCAGGGTGGTGGTCTAGGGGAGGATGGGGGAAGGGACAGGGAGAATTAATGAAGAAAGCACTTCCACTGATTTTATGTAAATATGTGAGAATACCATTGTCAATCTCAATATCCTTTATGGGGGAGAGGGAGTGGGAAAGGCAGTGGGGGAAAGCTTAGCAAGTGCTGTGTGCATGTATATTACTGTCATTGTGAACTGCATTATGATGTGAAACTATAATGCACCAAAAGAAGTATAAAAATTTAAAATTGGCAATTGAACTAAACTAACACTTCTTAAAAGAAGAAATATAAATGACCCACAAGTATATAGAAAATGTTCAACTTCTTTAGCAATCAGGGAAATGCAAATCAAAACTACAGTGAGAGTCTAACTCCAGTTAGAATGACAGTCATCAAGAATGCAAACAATAATAAATGAGGACAAGTATGTGGGGGAAATGGGAACTCTTGTACACTGTTGTTGGAATTGTGTATTAGTTCAACTGCTATGGAGATCACTGTGCAAATCACTGGTTAACTTTCAAAAGCAGTATCTCTCACTGATGGGTTAGCTTTTAGAAATGTTTACTGAGCTGAGTTGTCACTGAATGATAAAACAGATTTAAAACTGGTTCTGAGGTCTCTTGTGCCTATGGCTATAAAATCACGATTGATTAAAGAAGTTTAAAAGCAACTTCTAGTTTCAACTTGCTATAGCTGTCGAACTGTAGGTTCTTCTTAGGAGTACTGGGAAATATTATTCTCAATAAATAGACATATAAGGAAAAAATTAGAGATTATGTGCTAATTGATATAAAAGAAGCAATTAAATATAATTGTGAGCCTTAGAAAGGGTAATGACTACATCTGGCAGGGTAAGAGATTTTTTTTTTCATAAGTTAAAACCTCTATTGTTTTTCATCTATAGGATAAGCAATTTCAGAGGTATCACTCGGGAAAGTGACACCTGTATTTTTTATGTGCTTTTATTCATATATTATGGTCTCACATCATAATGTACATCATGTTGATATTGTCATACGTGCACACAGCACTTGCCTCCACCCACTTTCTCTCCCCTCCCCTTATTTTTTTTTTTTTTTTTGGTACTAGGGATTGAACTCAGTCATTTTACCTCTGAGCCACACCCCCCAATCCTGTTTTTTATTCTTTATCTTGAAAAAGGGTCTTTCTAATTTGAGAGGGCCTCACTAAGTTGCTAAGGTTGGCCGTGAACATGCCATCCTCCTGTCTCAGCCTCCCCTGTACTGGAATTACAGGCATGTGCCACCACACTCAGCTGTAAGAGATAATTTATAAAGAAGATGTTTATGAGTCTGATAAATTGGTAATTACGTGACATAGTATACAATGGCAAGTCAAGCTTAATAATTCTTTGGAAATATATGCTCATAATTCTATATATTATATATGCTCATAATTCTAAATTTCTATTTCTCTCTTATATACATGTATATTTAGAAACTTTATGTATGTACAAATAATTAGAGGTTATATATTATAATTATATATTATGTATGAGTATGTATTATATTATATGTTATGTCTGAGCATGTATTATATATAATTAGAGGTTAGGGTAACTTCTCATATGTTAAAGGGTATTTTATGTAATAAATTCTATTTTTCAGAATATAATAAAGAACTTGGAGGTTTTCATACAAGTATCTCCACACAGTCAAAATTGACATAAGAAAGAAATCTCTTAAAGCCCACAGGAGAGAATCTCACTTAGTACATGTTTACTTTTAGTTTAGATATAGAGAAAGCAGATTTTTGTTAAAGAGAAATTTCTCTTAGAGCAGTGATTCTCAACTTCCCAGTATCTACTTTTTATAACAATTGCTTGGTATTTGCTTTCATGAAGTGAAGTACATGGATAATATAAGTAACTTAAACACATAATTTTATATGTATGAAAGTGTGTTTATAAACATATGACTAATATGTATTTATAATACACATGTAGTTTATAATAAAATATAACATTGTAAAATTATATATAAATTTTATATAAGGAAATTATATATGCAAACAGTAATATAAATAAAAGAAAAAAGGTATATGAAAATATGTAGTAGCTGGGCATCGTGGTGGATGTTTATAATCCCAGTACTTGGGAGGCTGAGACAGGAGGATCCCATGTTTGTGGCCAGCCTTACAGAGACCCTCTGCAACTCAGTGAGACCCTGTTTCAAAATTTAAAAAAAATTCAATAGGGCTGGGGGTGTAGCTCAGAGGTAGAATGCGCCTGGGTTCAATCCCCAGTACCAAAGAAAAAACGAAAAATAAAAGATATACTTAATATATGTGCTAAGATAAGACTATACTAGAAAATCTAATGAAGTCATATGTTTGCAGAATTATATATGACACACCATAAATGTGACAGCTACAAGTATAGACAGATAAAGATATTTTATATTGTTAGGTCAAATACTTTAAGAAGTGTTGCTTTGGGGGATTGTAATTTTCAAAATGATAAACAGTTCTTGGTAGAGTTTTGACTAACATAGCATACAACAGTCTTGTGCTTGCATTCCGAAAATTTTGGTGTATATTAAAATAGTGCTAAAAATGCTTTGTGTTTATATGTAAAAGGAAGCTGGGCTCTATGCTTAGAGAGATATAAACAGTATTTTCTCACATAAGGGAACAGCAGAATGTTTGAAATTTATTTAGGATATGGGATATTTGTTTGTTGTGCAAGATAATTCATTTTATTAAAGGATACATTTTATCCTAGATCCCTATCTGATAAGTCACCTAAGCTCATCCCAATCATTTTGACAACCAATACAATCTACTGTGCCAAAAATAAATAGTAAAGTATGTAAATATACACACAGACATATTTTGAAGTTATATTTAATAGTTATAAATAAAATATATTTAAAAACCAAGTATCAATTATAATTTGAATTTGTTGAGCCAGATGTAAACATGGTTAAAGAGCTTAGCAGGTTTAGATATCTACAATGATTATTGTAGTGGTTAATTTCATGCATTAACTTCACTGAGCTAAGGGATGCCTAGGCAGTTGGCAAAATATTATTATTATTTTGTGGTATCAGTGATTGAAACCAGGAGCATTCTACATTTGAGCTATACCTCAAGCCATACTTTATTTTACATTTTATTTTATTATTTTATTTTATTTGAGACATGATCTCACTAAGTTACCAATCTCTGGTATCAAACCTGGGATTCTCTTGTCTCAGCCTCCCAAGAACTAGGATTACAGGCATGTGCTACTCTGTCCATCTGTAAAACATTTGTGTGTGTGTGTGTGTGTGTGTGTGTGTGTGTGTGATAGTGCTTCCAGAGGATCAGTATTTGAATCAGTCGCGTAAGTAAAAAAAGGCCTTCCTCACCAATGCAGGTGGTCATCATGCAATCAGTTTAGGCCCTGGCAAGTACAAAAAGATGGAGGAAAGGCAAATTTTCTCTCTCTCCTTGAGTTGGCACATCCATCTTCTTCTGCCTTGGGCCTCAATGCCTATGACTCTTGGGCCTTTGAGCTTACATCAGCACTTATACTATCAGCGCCTCACTTCTTGAGCCTTCAGACTCAGATGCAAACTTACACCATTGCTTCGCCTTGTCCTCAGGCCTCAAGTCTGGACTCCATAGCCAGCTTTCTGGGCTTCCAGTTTGCAGAAGCTTGTGAGATGTCTTAGTCTTCATTATGGCATGATCCAATTGTTCTTGATTCATCATTTTCAGTATACCTATATGTCTCCTATTGGTTCTATTCCTCTGGAGAATACTAATACAATTATTATGATGATAAAATGGTATAGTTAATTTAAAGTTATTATTTATCCACTTCATAATCTTACATGATTCAAAGCTATTTATTTTGCGTATATTTTTTCATTTCACCTTCAACATCTGTATTATAGATCTGCTATCAAACTCATTTTACAGAGGAAGACATTATATCTTAATAAGGCTAAATAACTTGCTTGAGATCATGCAGTTATTGGCTGGTGGCACCAGGATTTCAGCTCAGTCATTTGATTCTGGAGTTAGCACTTAACCATTGTACCCTGTACTTCAGTAAATATGGTGATTTATTTTGGAGATGGTCTTGAGTCATAAAGAAAATATTAAATTATGATTAATTTAATCATTTATAATTCAGTGAAGTGTGTATAATGATTTATATTAACATAATAATGAATTCATATTTATTTATAAGGATAGCAATTACCGCATTGTAATTATAGTAAATGTTGAAACAATGTAAATGCCCAGGATTAGAGGAATTATCAAATAAATTATGATTCATAAATTAGATGGAATTCTATACTACTTAATATTTACTTATAGGGAAATACGAAAAAAGATTACAGAGTAACATGACATGTATAATACATTCATATAATTAGATAAAATGAATATAGAATATACCATTTTAATCTCTAAATTACGTGAGTCCAGTGGACTTTGCTATTTTAGTGTGGCTGAATTTTCCATTTTTTAACATATTTTACACATTTTGATGTACATTTCTTGTAATGTACATGGAATGATTTACATTTATAATAATAATAGATTAGAAATGTGACAAATAGCATTCTTAACCTTCATATATATGCTGTGTTCTTGAATTTACAAGTAAAAAGTGATTTTTATATTGTCAACTTTATTAATTAATTTACCTTTATCTTATTTGTTTTGATTTTACTATATTAAACTATAGTGAAAATAATAATTGTCATGTAAAAATAAAATTTAGCATTTAAAAAAGATACATTAATGAAGCCATTTTATAATTTTATTTTTCTAAACTATTTAAAGATGGTTATGTATCTAATACCACATTTCATTCATGTGAAAATATATTTACTGGGAAATTTTCTACTACATTAAATTTAATTATCCCTTTTGGTGCTATAATTTTCAGCACATGGTAGATATTTATGCATTAACTATTTGTTATATGAATGTATATGTACGATATATTACTATAACATAAACCATACTTTTATATTAAGGATAAATGTTTTTTATCATTAATATTAAAATTACTTTATATGCTGTCTGTATATTCCTTTAGAGCTCACTATAGTATTAGATGCCTATAATTTAGTATGGCAGTTGTTTAACATATCAATTCTTATTTAATTAATAAAATATATGTTAATCATTATGGAAACAAAACAAAAAATGAGATAAGAGCATTATTTATTCACTCCACAAATATTTATTGAAGGCTTCGTGCTCAATACTCTATGAGAGATATGAGGAGGAGGCAAAGGTAAATAAGATATCGGGAAATGATACATATACATAATTAACTACAATAAAAGATACAAAGTGATGAGCGATGTAAAACAAGTGCATACTGAGTGCTCTGATGCTCTGCTAAGCAGTCCTGAGAAAAGCAAAGAAACTGCTTTGGGAAACAGAGGGGAAGGAGCCTTGGTGCAAAGGCTGAAGTTGTCTTCCCTGGGAGACATGCTAAACAGGAAGAGTACCTCAACCAAGACATTCAGAGTAGACATAACCAGCCCTTATGCAATAATACAATGATTAAAACTGGTGCATTTGTTTACTAAAGAATGAAACCTACTTCATTATACAGTGATCAACTACAGTATCATGAACATTGATATTTTCATGTATAAATTTAAAGGTAAATTACAGAAAATTTGTACAATTAAAAAATAGGAAAAATTTACTAAGGCCTTAACTCCCTCTAACCACTTCTTTATTATTTTGACATAGTTTCTTCCAGCATTTTATAAAACTATTCTTAACTATAGAATATTTAAATCTTGGAGCCAGACACAGTGACACGTGCCTATAATCCCAGCTATTGAGAAAGCTGAGGCAGGAGGATTGCAAGTTCTAAACCAGACTGAGAAACTTAGGGAGACCCTGTCTCAAAAAAAAAAAAAAAAAAAAAAAAAAAAAGGGTGGAGATACAGCTCCGTTGTAGAGAGCCCCTGTTTCAATCCCAGATTCCCTCACCCCTTCAAATGCCATTTTGCCCAACCCTTTTTATTTTTACTACGAGCCAGTTAGGCAGTATTAAAAAGTACCCTTTTAGTTGAGAGTCTAAGGACACGGAGACTAAGTAGCTTGAGATTAAGTCCTTACATATAACTGTGCCAATGGTTTAAATTCAGGGTTTCATTAGGTTCATACCTCCACCCTGTCAACCATGCTCCCCAAACATCTTGGTTTTTGTTTTGTTTTGTT
Source organism: Graphiurus murinus (assembly GCA_004027655.1). NCBI lineage: Eukaryota > Metazoa > Chordata > Mammalia > Rodentia > Gliridae > Graphiurus > Graphiurus murinus. The sequence goes on from PVLC010027350.1 coordinate 18,058, forward strand.
GTTGTTGTTGTTTTTGCAGCACTGTGAATTGAACCCAAGGTCATCTGACTTTTGAGCTACACCGGTAGCCCTATTTTATTTTTTATTTGGAAACAGGATCTTACTAATTTGGTGAGGGCCTCCTGTCTCAGCTCCCCAGTACTGGAATTAAGGTCAACATCCTTTGTACACAAAGTAATTTTTCTGGACAAAGTAAGCATTGCATTTGTTGATTGTACGAGTCTTTATTTTTCTCTTTTTTCTCCTTAAGCTTAAAAACTGGCTGGGTTTTTTTTTTTCCTGTGAATATTTTCTGAAAAAAAAAAAACAAGAAACCTGAGGAAATAGCTACCTGCTCTGTCTATGCTCTGTCTTGGGAGCAGAGGTGAGGCCAAGGCCTTGGGCCACGGCAGCCTAGCCCAGCCTGTGGACTTGTGAGTTTCCAACCTCTTTGGAAACCTCTGAGCATGTATTTTGGGCCACTAGAATATTTCTTTCCATGCCTATTTTATGCTCAATCCCTTCCCTTTTCCAATTACACATATTACACAGTAGGAAATAGCACTTCATCTTGAAATCTCACATAAAATAAAAACTGATCCTTATTACATGTAAGCTGTGTTTAAGTTGAAAATCATTTAATATCCCCAGGGGAGGAGGATGACACTACATCCCCCTTCCTGTGCCAGATTGCAGCATAATGAAGTAAAAATGTTTTCACAATACTTTGGAATTTGTATAATTGTCCTCAGTATTGTTTGACTGTCAGTTAAATAAGAACATTTGATAATTGTAGGGCGCTGATAAGACTTTCTATTAAAGGTATGTCATTATGTTAATCTCAGTTCAAATATAGTTTGCCCGAATCCTGTTTTGATTATATAATATTAGAATAAATTAACCTGTTAAATGAGCTTACCTGGAGGGTAGAGAACATTTTAAATGCATTAGAAGTTAATGTTAGTTTAAACAAGTATGTAAATCTTATATTAAAAGCATAGCTGTCTTTCCTCTTGAAAGCCTTTAAAGTTTGGGGCATAGATATTTTTATATAAACATAGATATTTAGGACAAGATCAACTGATAAATATGATTTATTTAGCTTTTACTGTTCACATATTGTGGGGAAATAGTGAGTAATGAATTTTTAAATATGTAGAGACTCCCAAGTTTCATTTGGTATGCAAACACCTGGATACTGAAGTTATTTAATAAATACCTTGGCAGCTGCTTGTACAAAACACAATTTTATAAAAAAAATTATCTCTATGTCTTGTTGGAAATAACAGAGGTCCTTCAGAAATTTCAACCCTATTCCCTTTATTTGTATATAGGAAAGGTTCAGTGAGCATGATCACCACACATCTGTTATATTTTCTCATCAGGGTTATATTCTGTCCATTTTTTTTTTTTTTTGGTGATATGACCTGCTTTTTTTTTCAGAGTAAGCATAACAGATATCTATGCAAAAAAAAATGAACTATCCCATCTCAATTTATTTGGAGAGTTTCAAAATTCTGCTCATTTATATATTAATTACTTCCATGAATATTCTGAAGTGCATACTATGGTACTGTGTAGCAGGGTTCTGTAGCAATGTAGAGCCAATATAAGAATAAAAAGAACAACTGGACATGTTTCTTTCTAGCCCATATGTAAGTGGATTCCCAGGATACCTGAACTAAAAAATATAAAGAACATAATATTTCAGCACTATCAAAGATTTGTGTTGTTCATAATTATGCATTTTAACCTCTGTCTGGCTGTCTAATGGATATCTACTAAAGATTTTAAAAGTGAAGCTTAAAGACATATGGAGTAAATCAATGAAAGGAGAATGTTATAGTAGAGGCTGGTGCCTCCAGACACATGGTCACAAGTATAGGCAGGAGTGAAGGGAACTATTTCTATCTTTCTAAAATATTTGCTACATAATGTACAACCTGTGCATGTTGGTGGTACATCATTTTTCCAGCATTGCAGAACATACCCAGAAGTGTTCCTCAGCAGATAGTCAGTGTATTAGAATAACCTGGTAATTGTGGTTTCAGTTTCCAGTTTTAAGTATTAGATTAATTACAGTTCTCCAAAGTCAAGCAAATCAACATCTGTTTAGTGAATATAGACCTATGCTTGAGATACTTTATTATTAGGAAAAAGCAATTACAACTCACATCTATTGAATGCTTCCCACATGCAAACCACTGTGATACATTATTTACATAAGTAATCTTACTTAATTTTCATAGAAACCAAATGGGCCATAAGAAACACTGTAGAGAAATTATACTTAAAATGCATAGCCAGAAAGTAGTAGGGTGAAACCAGGGCATTCTGACCTCATAAGCCCATCATTTCAAAAAATTTAAAATAGTATAGGATGTTAAACATGTAACCTGTATAAAATAGATTAGAATAAAGGTTGCAAGCAATATTTCAAAAACAAGGCCAATACCTGTATAAAATTATCTGGATGGTAATCCTTGTAAATAGTAAATAGATAAAATATTTTGTTAGTTTTTTTTAGGTTGTGGAAATCAATAAAATTTTAGGGAAAAGGGGAGAGATTGGTTCTTAACACAAACCTCAATAACAGGTATTTCCATTTTATTGATTTATTTTTCTTAAAAAGAATGCAACATTTACTCATTACCCAAAGCTGATTCAAATTAGCAAGAACAAAGAAAATCTATTCATTTATTCAAGAGATATTTATTGGGCACTTTAGAACAGTTATAAGATATGCAACCAAGAGATATTTACCATTAGGTTTTTATTGTATTTGTATTTTACTTTTTTTACATAACTATAATTAAGTGAATATAAAAATTATACTCAGATAATTTAAATCAATTTTTCTGACTACAAAATATATGGTCGCAGCCAGGCGTGGTGGTGAACGCTTGTAATCCCAGCATTTGGGAGGCCGAGACTGGAGGATCTGGGTTCGTGGCCAGCCTCAGCTACCTAGTGAGGCATTCCGAAACTTAGTGAGACCCTGTTTCAAAGTAAAGAATAAAAAATAGGGCTGGGGGTATAGCTCGGAGGTAGAATGTCCCTGAGTTCAATCCCCAGTACCGCAAAAAAAAAAAAAAAAAAAAAAAATTATATGGTCGCTATGGAATATTTAAAAAATACAAAAGTAAATGAAAAGCAAAATTTTAAAAATACTTTAAATATTCATGTCCTAAAAAAGCTCTATTTTATACTTTGCTAATGGTATAATGAATTATTAGACATTTCTCTACATGTAAATAACATTAAATATGTAGTTTTATATTATTTAATCATATTAAATGTTATTTAATAAACACTATTAAATAATGTTATTTAAAAATAACTTTAGACAAATAGTTGGCCAAGAAATATACACATGCCTGGATGGAAGATGATAATGAAGAAAATAATGAACAGATACAGTTAGCTGTAGGGAGGCTTGGCAACATTCCTTGATTGAATAATTGAGTAAGTTGGGTCATTCAACGGGCCTCTATCAGATGGGGAGAAGCATCAATCACACTGATTAAAAGGAAAATGGCCAATCTATTTCTCTATGTTCCCCTGCTTTTGTTCAACGGAAACAAAATTAGTAAAACTCCCAGCTAAGTATCCAACCCTATGAATATTTCAGCCATCTAAAGAAATTCTAGAAGTTAACAGAAACAATCATTGCCTTTGCTAGGCTTGAGTGTCCATAGGTGATGACTCATCCCTCCCACCAAAATTACTGTTGACAGACTTACACAATCTTCATGTTGCTATTTACAAACTGGAGTGTGTCTTTGATAAAAAAAAAAAAAAAAAAAAAAAAAAAAAAAAAAAAAAAAAAAAAAAAAAAAAAAAAAAAAAAAAAAAAAAAAAAAAAAAAAAAAAAAAAAAAAAAAAAAAAAAAAAAAAAAAAAAAAAAAAAAAAAAAA
>PVLC010027351.1:0-11423 GCA_004027655.1 Graphiurus murinus
TTTTTTATTCTTTATTTTGAAACAGGGTCTCACTAGGTTGCAGAGGGCCTCACTAAGTAGCTAAGGCTGGCCATGAACCTGTGATCCTTCTGTCTCAGCCTCCCAAGTACTAGGATTTATAAGCTTGGCTTTCTTTTTTCATTTTTAAGAGAAAATTATCAGGAAATTGATAACAGTGAGGTAAAGAGAGCAAGTCATTCTTCCTACTGAAAACAATATAAAAACAAAAATATTAAAAACAATATTGGACAAACAACAAAAGGCAAGCACAAACTTAGAGTAAACCCACTTTATCTGTGGTTTCACTTACCCACAGTAAACCATAGTCTAAGAATACTAAATGGAAAATTCCAAAATTATACTTTTCATAAATTTTAAGTAGGTTTTCTACAGTTTTTTTTTTTTTTGTTATAATTCAGGGCTGGTTTGGGGATTATACCTTTATCAGAGGCCATATTTTGGGACGCTAATTCAGATCAAGCTCCAGGCCACCCCAGTTCAGACTGCCCAAATAGGGCATAATAGAGTTCTGACACAGGAGACCCCAAAACAAGCCTTTGGGCCCAAAGAGGGAAAGATTCGCCAACAACACTGACAAGGTCCCCACTCAGCGAAACAACCAAAACTCAGGGATATTTTGCACCTACCCATATCCCAATAGATTCACTCGGGGTACTAATCCAGTCTGCTTATGATGCCCTAAACCTTACCAATCCCAATGCGACAGAAGCCTGTTGGCTGTGCTATGATATGCGCCCCCCACTTTATGAAGCTGTGGGGTTAAACTTAACCTATAGCATCTCCCAGGAGACCAGTCCCTCCATCTGTGAGTGGGGAAACTGGAAGGTGGGATTGACTCTGCAGGAAGTGTCAGGGCAAGGAAGTTGTGTAGGGACTACGCCTCAGGACAAGAAGGCTCTGTCCTCCTTACACCAGAGCACAGGATGGATCATCCCAGGAGGTGGAGGCTGGTGGGTTTGCTCTAAGACTGGCCTCACTCCTTGCTTAAATGTACAAGTGTTCAACCGGTCTACAGAGTACTGCATTATGGTAACTATATTCCCTAAAATATACCACCAGGAGGAGGAGCTATATTCTCACTGGGCATCCCAACCCCGTTTTAAGAGAGAGCCCATAACAGCTGTAACCCTAGCTACTGTCTTTGGACTGGGGCTTGCAGGGGCAGGACCTGGAATTGAATCCCTCGCAGTCCACCATCAAGGCCTGTCGGCCTTGCGGGCAGCCATAGATGAAGATTTAGGAAGATTAGAGGCTTCCATAACACTCTTGGAGAGGTCACTCACCTCGTTGTCAGAGGTAGTGTTGCAGAACTGGAGGGGATTAGAGCTGGTGTTCCTGCAACAGGGTGGGCTCTGTGCGGCCTTAGGAGAAGAGTGCTGTTTTTATGCAGACCACACTGGTGTGGTGAGAGAGGCCATGGCCAAAGTCCCAGAGGGACTCATCGAAAGGAAGAAGGAACAGGAATCACAAGAAGGGTGGTTTGAATCATGGTTCAATAGTTCCCAATGGCTCACCGCTCTAATCTCCACATTATTAGGACCACTAATTTTTCTCATACTCACATTTGGGCCGTGTATCCTAAATAAACTGGTTGCCTTAAAAAAATAATTGTTATATTTTATCATTGTTCTTCTTAATCTCTTACTGTGCTTTATAAATTAAATGTTATCATATATATGTATATATGTATGAAAAATATATAGCCTGTATTAGAAAAAACATATATGAAAAACATATATGTATTGGGCAAAAACATATATGTATATATGTATAGGGTTTGGTACTATCCACAGTTTTGAACATCCACTGGGGGTTGTGGAACATATGCCCCTGAAGTAAAGGTGGCTACTGAATGTGCACAGTGAAACAGAATTAAAAAAAATCATTCGGAGTGTACTAGTGTTGCCACCTGCTATATACCTTTCTAAATTGCTTAGTTTTACATAGACACAAAGATCCAATTTAGACTTTATTACATCTAAATTTTATGCTTTTTAAGACTCTTATCTAACACTGATCTCAAAAGCAGTCTCTCTTGAAAACTTTTTTTTTTTTTTTTTTTCCAACACAGGGCCAGGGATCTGACCTAGGGCCTTGCACATGCTAGGCAAGTGCTCAACCACTGAGTTACACCCCAACCTGATAACCTGTTTTTATTTCTTTATTTATTATTATTTTTTATTTTTTAAATTTTTTTGTGGTACTGGGGATTGGACTCAGGGGCATTCTACCTCCGAGCTATACCCCCAGCCCTATTTTTTATTCTTTATTTTGAAACAGGGTCTCACTAAGTTGCAGAGTGCCTCACTATGTACCTGAGGCTGGCTGCGAACCCGGATCCTCTGGTCTCAGCCTCCCGAATGCTGGGATTACAAGCGTGTGCCACCACGCCCAATTCTATTTTTTATTTTTTTAATTGGTGCACTGTAATCATACATCTTTGTTACGTACAAGCTGGTAAAGGCATACATGCACACATTTCTCATTTAACCCTTCCCCAATTCCTGTCCCACTCCCTCCTCCTCCCTCCTTCTCAAGTTCAGTTAAACAAGGACCTGGAGACAGTTTTCCTCCACCTCTTGCCACTGATATAGAAAATGGTTTAATGTAGAAGATTACTGTTAAAATGACATTACTAAATTAAGTAGGGTTTAAGAAGTATGTTGAATAAATGTTTTTAGTATTAATCATCATAGATGGAATAAAATCTTAAGCAGAGAAATTTCAATCAAGAATTTGTTATTGCCTCTACCAGTTTGTACCTCACAACAATGTATGATTACAATGCAACATTAAAATAAAAAAAGAGTTTGTTGTTGATAAATTTGCAAGTGCTAAGAATTAATCCTGTAGCTCATTGTTTTGGACACTTGTCAGTAGTTGTTTGGGAACATGTAAGTTAAAAGCAGTCACTTTACTAGAGCTCAAAACAAGGTCACACACTTGAGTGCTTTCCTATAGAAACAAAGGGAGCTTAGCTTAATCCATAGAGTGCTATTAGATTGAGGCATCCTTAAAGATGCTGGTGGGAAGAGCAGGTGAAATAAGTGAATCTAGTTAAAAATAAAGGGTTTTATTTGGTATTCTTCTGCTGGAGGAGGTATGGGAAAATAATTTGATCTGCAAATTGCCTATGGTTTTTGAGACATAAAAAGGAAAGTAATTTGATATTATTTCGATAAATTGTTGCATACTTTATCTAAGTGCAGCTGGCTTGATGTAGAAGAGTACTGTTAAAATCACATTACTAAATTAAGTAAGGTTTAAAAAGAAACAAGAAGATGTAAAATGTAATTTAATATGCATATCATTAGAAATAGAATACATGTAAATACATGATTGGTGAGGATTTTTTTCCCTTAATAAAAATTTCTGGAAATAAGTTGTTCTTTCAGCATCTAGTTTTACATACTTTAGTAAAAATCTGTCATAGTAAATCCATTCATTTATATACATATATATTTTGTTTGGGTATGCTTAATAACCCCTTACTTCCCCAACAATGGCCTGTTTTGAATCTCTCAATAAGTTATGGAGTGCAGTTGTATTCATAATGTGCTATAGCCACAACATTTAGCAATTTGTCTGAAAAGATTTTTGAAACTTTTCTAACATAGAATTTAGACATTCCAACGCAGGGCCAGGGATCCGACCTAGGGCCTTGCACATGCTAGGCAAGAGCTCTACCACTGAGTTACACCCCATTTTCACTTCCAACTATATATACTTAGAAATATTCTAAAGATTGTGAACTGTCATTTAAAAAATGTTAGAAAGATACTTGCTCTAATTTATAAATTGCCTGCTATATTTTACTAGTGAATTTAAATTACAGAGAACTACATTTTTATTACATTCTCTCTAGCATTGCTTACTTTGCCTTGACAAATCTGAAACTAGGAATCCCTCTGGCTGTCTAATGCCATGGCTATGTGAATTTGTACCAACAAAAAAGTTTGTTTTTCCATTTTAACTAGACTTTAAATACTGCTTGATAGTTCCATGTTCCAATTTATCCTTATGTCAATATTTCTGTCATTCTTAGAAGATTTTCCTATTCCCTATTTCCAAGAGGGATAAGGGAAGGGAAGAAGAGGAAATAGGGGAAAGGAGAGGAAGAAGGGAGAAGGGATAAAAGAAATAGAAGGAGTGGGGAAGGAGGAGGGAGAGAGTTTAGTTATATTTATACCTTGTCTGTTTTTGTACTACGGATTGAACCAAGGTCATTCTACCTCTGAGCTGCACCCCCAGCCATATTTTATTTTTTATTTTGAAACAGGGTCTTACCAAGTTGCTGAGGGCCTCACTAAGTTTGAGGTTGGCCTCAAACCTGCAATCCTTCTATCTCAGCCTCCTCAGTACTGGTATTACAGGCATGTGCCACCATGCCCAACCACCTTGTCTGTTTTAACATGACTTACAGATTGTTATGTATGCCCTTAAGCCTACCTTCAATGAGAATCTTTTCCTTTCAGTATTCATATTCTTTTATGTATGTATAACTTTTTCCACCTTCCTGACCACTAATTTCTATTTGGACATTAAAAACTCATTTCAATCTCTTGTAAAAAATTCTGTAATCAGTTTTCTCAATGTTTATTCTCTATCTAAAACGCAGTCTCATTCCCCTTATTTTTTTGTCAAACTTTTTAAGGAAGTTTTCTTTTACCATTTGACTTTATGTATTACCATATTATATTATGTTATTATACATTCATAATATGGTAATACATAAATTTTTGTGAAAATAGTATTTCACGTTTACTAATTTTTTAAAAAATTTTTTCATCTGTGTGTGGTACTGGGGATTGAACCCCGGGGCATTGTACCTCCGAGCTACACCCTCAGCCTTTTTAATTTTTTGTTTTGAAATAGGGTCTAAATAGGTCGATGAGAGTCTCACTATATTGCTGAGTCTGTCCTTGAACCTGGGATCCTCCTGTTTCAGCCTCCTAAGTACTGAGATTATAGGTGTGAACCACCTTGCCCATCTCCTTTACATTTTTTTCAAACCATGTAACTATTGTTCAGAGCTGAAGCATTATACAATTTTTTGATACTTATTTTTTTTCCAATAGTTATACGGTTTTACATGAATTTTAGAATAGGCTTTTCTATTTCTGTAAAGAAAAAAACACCATTAGAACTTTGATAGAGATTGCCATGAATCCTTTGATCATTTGGGTAGTATTGACATCTTAATAAGTCTTCCAACTAGGAGCACAAAATGTCTTTTTATTTATTTGTCTTCTCTAATTTCTTTCAACAATGTCTTACCGTTCTCAGTGGACATTTTTTTTTTTTTGCCTCCAATTTAAAACTCAAGTTTAAAAAAATTCTTTCTGATGCTATTGTAAATGGAATGATTTTCTTAATTTCTTTTTCCGATTGTTCATTGTTAGCTTACAGAAGGCAATAACTGATGATGTTATTTAATATATGCCATTACCATATTACTTCATCTTTCTATATGTTAGTAACAGACAAATGATTTGAATTGATGTCAAATGGAAACTAAAATTCAGAATAAATAATTTCTTAAAATTGAATGCAGATACTAAATTTTAATTTAATTTTGTTCATCAAACTAAGGTTCATCTTATGTAATTGAACTAATTTGAAACTATAGACCTGGAAGAATACCAGCATATCAAAATAACTTTTTCAAATAGTTCAGTTCAAGCTCTTTATAACATTAAGACTATGAAAATGATATTTCTGTGGTATAATTTAAAGCTTCCAGCTCTAATTTTGCCTCATTTATGCTTCTCTAGAAGTTGCTAGATGCATAATGGTATTGGGATTTTTTTCCTTTTTTGGTGTAGGATATACAGTGTACATATTATATGCTTTAGCTTTTTTTTTCTTTTTACATTCACAGGCCACAGAAACACTATTTAGAATGGGAGTGGCAAGAGGAACCATCACAACATTAAGAAATGGAGAAGTAAGATGTGAATTTTGATATAATTATTAGTTGTTAATTCACAGTTTGCAATATTAAAAATATAAAACATGGTGAATTCTATGATGCTTTGTGTAACAAACAGAGAAATACTTGATGTAACTAATATAGAATATACCTGATGGACAAATCTATTAGTTCATAGTTTATTGGAACCAGATTTTAGGTTGAAAATAAATTACTGAGTTGAGTCTTTTAATCTTTGATTACCAATTGTTTTTACTCTTAAAAAATTACATTGATAACTCCTACAAATATTTATTTTTAATGAAAATAATTCCCTGCCTTTATATTTCTTCCATTTTATATTATATAGAATTGATTCTTATTTTTCAGAATAAAATAATTTGAATGTTGCTATATTGCAGGCAAGAAGGAGAGAGAATTTTGTCTGCCCCTTCTTGAGGGCTCAGTTAAGATGTAGATTCTAAGGTTAGACTTTTCTTTTTTTTTTTTTGCAGTACTGGGGATTGAACTCAGAGGCATTCTACCTCCGAGCTATACCCCCAGCCCTATTTTTTTTTTTTTTTATTCTTTATTTTGAAACCGAGTCTCACTAAGTTACGGAGTGCCTCACTAGGTAGCTGAGGCTGGCCGCGGACCCGGATCCTCCGGTCTCAGACTCCCGAATGCTGGGATTACAAGCGTGCGCCACCACGCCTGGCTGGTTAGACTTTTCTAAATGCTACTGTCAATTCTTTAAGAAGAAATATTATCACCTGAAATATATTTCCATTCCAGAATTACTGCCAGCTTAGTCACCACTCTGTTTTTTCTCTTTTTTTCCCTCATTAAGACATATTTAGGTTGAAGTTGAACGTAATGTTATGTTGCTGTGTCTCTTTTCTATTGTGCTATAAAATAATTATAAAACATAGTGCTTCTTATTTTGAAATTAAGTTGTTACTTAATGCAGTATTTGTAATTCAGTAATCTAAATATTTAATATAGGAGGTAAGTGACTATGAAGTCAAATGGAATTGTATTACTGTGTGATTATAAATTTGATTTGTTGATATATGCTTATTTGGTACAAACATGCCATCATTTGAAAAGAAACATACCCTTAAATATTTTATTTTATATTGGCAAATCACTTATATATCGTTTTTAATTTCTATATTATCAGTGAAGAAAGACTTAATTGATCCATTAATATCCTTAATAAAATGAAGTATGAGGTACTATTTCAAGAAAAGAAAATTTTCCTAGTAATAAGGTCAGATGTATTTATCTGGCTAGAATGTCTAAAAATGAATTTCAGATTTTATTACTTACTATATGTATATATGGATGGGTGTGCAACAAACTTTTGAACTTTATCTTCTCTTCTAGGAAGGTTGGTGAAATTATGCAACAGTTTTATAACTAATCATCTGAGCATATCAATACCTATTGGATATGTCCTTACCTTACTTAATGGGGAGGAAATAGTTAACGTAGCTGGTTTTGCCTCATTTCTTCCCCAGTTAGTGAGTGTTACTTCATGTGACCAACTACTTTTGTTTTATGGTGCTGCACAATATTAGATATTCTGAATAATTTGTTAGAACGAAACCTTTTTTCCTCCTCCTAGGAGCATTTTAAATAAGTAATATAGAATTGTTTTAGAGTGAATGCTACATTGAGGATAGGAACTCTGGATCTACATACCACATTATAAAGATTTCCATATATTTTGGAAGAATAAGTAATATATTTATTTAGAAAGAACTTATTGGCAAGTATTACTTAATCACTCTCATCAACTCTCAGTTTAAAAGAAATCGAACTGTAAATATCACTATAGATTTAGATTTGTAAATATAAATAGTGCTATGGTATTTCATAAAAACGAAGTTTATAGAGTAAATTATTTGAGACATTAGGTGTTTTCATGAATTATCAAATATTTGGGGGGAACATGAAATTTAAATGTCCGATATTGCCTTTTACTCAAAATGTTACTTGATTATTCAGATATTAAGAAACACTCCCAACAAGTTTTAGAATTGCTGAAATTATGTTAATGTTATTATATTTAATTTAACTTAGACTGCATATTTTCTTTGTTGTTGTTGAGTGCTGCTTCTTTAAGGAAACTTAGAAATGAACACTCATACATTTGTAGTTTTTAAATTACTTCTTTTTATTGCTTTTTGTAACTTTACCTCAGTAAAAATATGTCTTTAATAAGAAAAGTACTAATATTTCAAATAGTGAAGTCTCTGCGGCCTAGTAGAATAACAGTAAGCTGGTGACTGGAAATGTAATCAAGTAAGCAAATATCTACTGAGAATAACTTAAGGCAAATGTGGCATGTAGTAGTACCACCAAATCTAGTGTCCTTTCCCTTCCTTTTCTTCATCTGAGTGATTGTTGGGTGTTAGAGATGATACTAGGTATTGGGTTTTTACCAGTAAACAAAACCAATATTATTTCTGCTTTCAGGAGACTATAGTCTAGTGACTGAGTCCATGACTTGCCTCTTAGGACCTTGACACTCAATGTTTGGTTATCTAAGTAGAGATAAAACCATCCACCTCATGTGTTGCATTATAAAAAATTAATTAGATAACGTTTATAAGGCAGCTAGCACAGTGTCTGAAACAAGCTAAACTTATGAAACTTTAGCGTATTCTAAATATTAACTATTTTCTATTTAATTAAATATGTTGGAATATTTTCTGTATTAGGGTGAGTATATGAAAGTCTGGTTTTTATTTTTAATAGTGTATAAATTGAGATTTGATAATGAATGACAGAATTTAAATATTTTCATTCATGGTTATAGTAATAATAATATTCTTGGTAATTTTGAATGTTTTTTCCTTCTTCTGAGAGTCATGGACCCCATTTAGATTGGCATGTGATATATCACTGATGTACTCTGCTGTCTAGTGCCAATATCTCAGTAATACAGTATATGGGATATGTGGGTAATTACAAACTTATCGTGTACTACTCAGCCAAATTTTCCTGATTATGTTTTTGTTTCTCTATATACAATAAAGATCACAGGAGAAGTATAATAATAGAAAAAACTGACATGAACAAACAAACATAAGAATCCTATTAGCAAAACGGGGTAAAGTTACTATGTGGCAAAAAGTTAATTTTTCTGATAATTGCAAGTCTTACTTGGGCAAATCTTCCATGGAGATTGGTGAGACACTGAACTCTCAGAAATGCACACTATCAATTGATCCCATAAAAAAGTTGGATTATTACTTTTGTAATAAGACTTTTGATTTGTTTATGCATTTTAACAGGAAGATAATATTAAGAGACCTTAGAAGTGTTCACTGTCATTAAAGTATACTCTGGTAACTTGATTAGCTTCCTGTCATATGCCCATATCATTTAAGGAAAGAAGAAAAAAAAATTTTTTTGTGATTATCTGAAATGTTTCTTGATAATTTTCTCAAGTCCATTCTTCATTCTTTTTTCTTTTTTTCTAGGAGTGATTTCCCAATTGGGTGCTTTTTACTATACTTTTATTGGGCTGGACGTGTTGGTGCATGCCTATAATCTTAGTACTTGGGGAGGCTGAGACAGTACAACGGCAAGTTTGAGATCAATCTCAGCAACTTAGTGAGGCCCTCAACAACTTAGAGAGTCTCTGTTTCAAAATAAAAACCATAAAAAATAGGGATAGGGGTGTAATTCAGAGGTAGAATGCCCCTGGATTCCATCCCTAGTACCATGCACACACAAACACACACACACAACACACACACACAAACAAATATATATATATGTACTTTTATTAGGTACTTTACATATATTTTATATATTGTATATTATGTATATGTATTTTTTATTAGTGCCTTGTAACCATACATTAAGTTGAGGTTTATTGTAATAGATTGTATTGATAGGTTGATTGATTGTATTGATCCAACATCATGTATAGATTGCAACCATACATCATGTTGAGGTTTAGTGTGGTAGAACCATACATATACATAGTCCCTGGTGTGTTTTTTATTTTTTTTTGGACCCCAACAAATTAGGTACTTTTTTTTTTTTTTTTTTTTTTACAATCTATACAGTTAGTTATAGAATTTAGAATATAAAAGTTATGTTTTTTCTTTTCAAGCAGCAACTCAAATGAAGCTTTTAAACCAAAACATGGAGAAAATGAATAGCATTCAGAGAAGGCAAGAAAAAATAAATATAAAAAAGAATCTTAGGAGAAATGTTAAGGCCTAGGGTATATTTACAAAAGCAAGATACATACAAAAAAAGTCCCAAACCTATCTCTGTAATGTAGTGGGGAAAATAAATTATGATCACAGAACAGAAGGTTTGAGATAACTGAAGCTGGTGATCATCATTTATGGATGATAAAACATTAAAAAAGGATTAAAGAGGTTGTAGAATTGCTATGTTGCTCATGAGAAAAAAATATTTCCTACAGCTGTCAATATAGATTGATTTATATAGCAATAAACTGCCAGAGTCAGTAACATGTTGATATTTTTATCTTTTCTCCAATTTTATGAATTAAAATAACATTATGTTTGGGTATTACACATTTCATAATTTTTACAGTACATGCAAAAAAATTTATAATCCATGCCAGAATTACATCATAAAACATTGAACTTCAGAACTTGTATTTAATTCTTGCTGGAACATTTTTTCTTTGTCACTAGGTATGCTTTAAGTAGCTGATCATTTTTCATGAAAAGAGTTTATTTTGAAAATTTTATGCAGACAAAGAAGGCTAAGGGCCAAACTAAGATTAAAAAAAATAATAATCTGATCACTTGTTTAAGTTTGGTGGCCTTGTTTGTACCAACTCTTTATGTGTATTTCTATATTTTGATGATGATGATGATGATGGTGATGATTTTGCTATGGTCTTACTGTGTTGCTGACCTTGCCTTAAATGGTCTTCCTGCCTCAGTCTCCCAAGTAGTTGGAACTACAAATGCTCTGGCTACCCTGCTGTAATCTACCTTTGACATATTCTTAGTTGCTTTATAATAGTAACTCTGCTTTTGATTTATATATAAAAATAAACATCTTATAATTTAAATAAACATCCCATAATTCTGTCCTTAAGTAAAACAAATAATATCTGGACAATATCTTCCTAACTATGGAACACTTACGTTTTATTTTTCAAAAATTGGGGTTTTAAGATAATATCAGTTTATTTTGACCCTAATAAAAAGAGCTTTAGGCCAGGGAAGTAATTATTTCCATATGGGAAAGTCCAGTTTCAACTACCTCACCTAAATTTAAACTTGAGTACATTTGTTATATAGCTAAATGTGCTTTGTTGTATGCATTAGAAAGTACAGGCTGTATTTTAAATTTGAGTCTTTAGATGTACAGAAAATGTTTCTTTGTACAAAGCATACCAAAGGAATTTTGTCTATAATATTAGGATGAATTCAACAGCAAGTAATGTAAAGTTTTGAATTATCAAAGGAATATATGCATA
>PVLC010027351.1:11523-21706 GCA_004027655.1 Graphiurus murinus
TTTTTTTTTTTTTTTTTTTTTTTTTTTTTTTTTTTTTTTTTTTTTTTTTTTTTTTTTTTTTTTTTTTTTTTTTTTTTTTTTTTTTTTTTTTTTTTTTTTTTTTTTTTTTTTTTTTTTTTTTTTTTTTTTTTTTTTTTTTTTTGGTGCTACCAGGGATTGAACTCATGGGCATTCTACCTCCGATCTACACTCCTAGTCCTATTTTTTATTCTTTTAGTTTGAGGTAGAGTCTCACTAATTGTGGAGTGCCTCACTAATTGAGGAGTGCTGAGGCTGACTGCAAACCTCCTGTCTCAGCCTCCCAAGTACTGGTGTGAGCCACCATGCCCCGCTCAACATCAGTCTTTTTTTTATTATTGATTTTTAGCTGTGTTCAAGAGCCAAGCTTGCTGTATAGTAGCAAGTATTGTGTGAGGTGGTTTAGTAAGGATGTGTTAGGTTAGAAAAGATTATAAAGAGAAGCTATTAATTTCAAACAGGATAATTTATGATGTTTCCCCCCACACCCTAGAACTGGAAAGGATTGAAGCCTGTGGAAAAGATTGTTTAGGTGGCTTCAACAGTATTGCAACTTAGAAACAATCTGGTTTAGTAACTTTTGCTGCAGTGGTTTTAGCCCAATGATTGGAACTGAAGTCAGATTTGGAACAGAAGTCAGTTTATCATGGAGCTGGGAGTTAATGAATAGATGGTAAGATAAATTGGTTTCATGCACTCCTGTTTTTTCAGATTGGTAACTTCAAGAGGAAATGTAAAGGACAATAACAAGAGGGAAAGCTCAGAGGTTGGGAATGGGGGAAAAAGAATTCCATATATAAAATAACTTCCTTCCTTTCTTTCCTTTCTTATTGTCTAAAATGTTTCCTCAGCCATTACTGAATAAACTTGGCATTAATGCAATGCACATAAGTCCTTGAGATATTATTTATGATAATTGATTGTATGATCATCAATTAAAAGAACATTTAAAATAAGAATCACAATTGGTCTTGAGGTCCTTATGATATGGGGTGTCTTGCGGGGTGAGCTTTTAAACCTTACTGAGATTTCCCATCTGTTCTTTTATGATTATTAAGAATTGGGTCTTGGGGGACCAGTATCTTTTGCCTAATTTTAATCCTTAATTTGAATTGTTATCTTGTGGGCTGGTAGGCTATAATCTCCTGGTGCCCACTGGTCTGCCATCTCCCCCTATTCTACACGTTTACCCAAGTTATCCTCAGAATATAGCCTACAGAAGGAAGGCTTCTGATACAGATGGAAGTGTGAAAATAATCCATTCATTCTTTATGTGTGAAATTATGTAGCATAATTAAGGAGGCTAGTTCTACATTATATTTTAAGAGAATAAAATCATTGTAGTCTGTATTTCTTTCTTTTCTTTTTCATTTTTCTTTTGAAATGGGGTCTTGCTGTGTTGCTCAGGAAGGTCTCAAACTTCTGGGATCACACAACCCTCCTGCCTCAGTCTCTTGGGTACCTGGCTCTACAGGTTCATACCAGCATGGATGGTACTATATTTCTATATGATGTTAAAGTGTTCAATTTCCTTTTTAATGAGAGTACCAATTTTTTTAAAAGAGAGAATTGATATCATAGAGTGATTTCAAATAGGTATAACAAACCTTATTATTCTTTATTTTTTATTGGTGTATTATAAGTATTTATCATAATGAGATTCAGAGTGACAGAAACATTACTAGCATGCACTTGCTGTGTGGTTCCCTCCAGGTCCTATCCATCTCTCTCCCCCTCCCCATATATAATATCAAAATTGGTACTGTTGATTCATATATGAACATAGGATTATTTGAACTGTTTCTTTTATCATATTCTCTTTCACCTCCCCAACTCCCCCAAAATTCTCTCCCACTGTTATTTTGGTATCTTCCCTTATTTATCTGAAGTCCTTTCCGTTTACCAATTTCTTTCTAATTTCTACATATGAGTGAAAATATATGGTCCTTCACTTTCTGGAACTGACTATTCTCACAGCAGAATATTCTCTAGTTCCATCCATTTTCCAGCAAAGGACATAATTTCATTCTTTATAGCTGAGTATAATTACATTGTGTTTATAAGCCATAGTTTTATAATCCATTCATGTGTTGATGGATGTTTAGGCTGGTTCCATAGTTTGGCTATTGTGAATTATGATGCTATAAACGTGGATATACATGTATCCTTATAATACTCTGATGTTAATTCCTTTGGGAAGATCCCTAAGACTGATATAGCTGGGTCATATGGTGGTTCCATTCCCAGTCTTTTGAGTAACCTCCACACTGATCTCTCTATAGTGGTTGTACTAATTTGCAATCCTATCGAAGTGTATAAGGGTTCCTATTTCTCCTCATTCTTGCCAGCATTTATTATTATTATTTGTATTCTTGATGATTGCCTTATTATCCTTAATAAAATATTGGAAAGAATTTGGGAAGCATTTACCAAAAATAAAAGTTCAAAATAGCATTTTTCATATGTAATTAATACTTAGCAATGTTAAAATGTAGTCTTTTATTGTGTTTACATGCAAGCTTTTAAGTTTGCATACTTAACTGAAATTTTAGAAATATTTTTGAATAATGGTAGATATAAACAGTGTACATTGACTGTCCTACATGCTTTTTAAAATATTTAAATTATAAGAAGAAAAAGAAACTGAAGTGCTCTCTTATTTGTGTATCTAATTATTGTTTCTTGTTATGTTGAGTCTCTTTTCCTCAGTGTCACCACCATATATTTAATCAGTGTTCACATTTCCTTAGTCATCTTTCTTTCTCTGTTTTTATAATTTGTTAAAATCAGAATGAGAATAAGGTCCATGCATTGCAGTTGGTTAATATATCCTAAATTTATTCTAATTGGTTGATTCTCCCTCTCTCCATCTCTCTTTTGTGTCCTTTTTAAATGTAGTGATTATATATATATATATATATATATATATATATATATATATATATTTTTTTTTTTTTTTTTTTTAATTGATGCACTGTAATCATACATCTTTGTTAGGTACAAACTTAAAAAGGCATACATGCACACGTTTCTCATTTAATCCTTCCCCAATTCCCACCCCACTCCCTCGCCCTCCCTCCTTCTCAAGTTCAGTTTAGTGATTGACTTTGATATGTTCATGAAAGTACATCATGTGCATTAGGGTATCTCCCCTCCCTCCATCACCTTCTGTTAAGTCAAATTCTTTGCTCAACTAAGGTTTCTTCTTCTTCCTCTGGAGTCCCTCTTATGTCCCTTTTTCTCCCTAGCTTCCACATATTAGGGAGAACATACGATTTTTTACTTTTTGTTACTGACTAATCTCACTTAACATAATGTTTTCCAGTTGCATCCATTTCCCTGCAAATAACATGATTTTATTCTTCTTTATGGCTGAGTAAAATTCCATTGTGTACATATCCCATAGTTTTGTAATCCATTCATCTGTTGATGGACATCTTGGGTGGTTTCATAGTTTGGCAATTGTAAATTGTGCAGCTATAAACATAGATACACATGCGTTGGTCTGATAGTTTGGTTTCTATCTTTTGGGTAGATACCCAGAAGTGGTATTGCTGGATCATATGGTAAATTCATTTTCATTCATCTGAGGATCCTCCATATTGTTTTCCAAAGTGGTTGCACTAATTTGCAATCCCACCAACAATGTATTAGAGTTCCCACTTCTCCACATCCTCGCCAGCAGTTGTTGTTGTTCGTGTTTTTTATGATTGCCATTCTGATTGGAGTTAGGTGAAATCTCAAGGTAGTTTTTCCTCATACATTTATTGGCCATTTGTATTTCTTCTTTTGTGAAGTGTCTATTTAGGTCCTTTGCCCATTTTTTTATTGGGTTATTTGTTTTCTTAGCTGTGAATTTCTTGAGTTCTCTGTATATCCAAGATATTAGTCCTCTATCAGAAGAGTAACTGGCAAAAATTTTCTCCCACTCTGTGGGCTCTCTGTTGAGGCTGTTGATAATTTTCTTTGCTGCACAGAAGCTCTTCAGTTTAATATAATCCCATGTATTGATCTTCCTTTGAGTTGCTTGTGCTTTTGGGTTCTTGTTGAGAAAGTTTTTACCTGTGCCTATGTGTTGAAGTGTTGGTCCTATGCCCTCTTCAAGTAGCTGCAAGGTCTCTGGCCTGACTTCTAGGTCTTTGATCCGCCTTGAGTTGACTCTTGTGCAGGGAGATACAGTGGGATTTATTTCCATTTTCCTGCATATGGTTAACCAGTTTTGCCAACACCATTTGTTAAAGAGGCTCTCTTTTTTTCCAGTGTATATTTTTGGCTCCTTTGTCAAAAATCAATTGACCGTAAGCACATGGGTCTGTTTCTTAATCTTCTATTCTGCTTCATTGGTCTATGTGTCTCTTTTTATGCCAATGCCATGCTGTTTTTATTACTGTGGCTTTGTAGTAGAGTTTGAAGTCAGGTATTGTGATACCCCCTGCATGGTTCTTGTTGCTAAGAACTACTTTGGCTATTTTGGACTTTTTGTTGTTCCAAATGAATTTAACGACTGATTTTTCTATGTCTGTGAGGAGTGACCTTGGTAATTTCATGGGTATTGCATTGAATCTGTAGATCACTTTTGGGAGGATGGTCATTTTGATGATATTTATTCTGCCTATCCAAGAAAATGGAAGATCTTTCCATCTTCTAAGGTCTTCATCAATTTCTTTTTTCAACTTTTTATAGTTTTTCCTTATAGATATCTTTTACCTCTTTGGTTAGGTTTATTCGTAAGTACTTTATTTGTGTCCTTCAGATTTATTTTTTGAAGAAAGTGGACTGTAAGGTTTCTCATAGGTTGGCATTTGCTGATTCCCATGATCTTCCTCTTCTGTTCTCTGTATTTCCTGCAAATTCACAGTGTTGGATTCAGGTGTTGTTTTCAATTGCTTTCTTCCCAGAAATACTTGTTTTTTTTTTTTTTTTTTTTTGTGCTCCCATCAAGAATTATATCAGATGTTGTTGGTAGGTTTTAAAACTATTATCATCAAAGCCATAGATTTGAAGCATGTATGTCTCAATCCGATTTTGTTATTCTTCCTGATGGTCAAATTTCTCTTTCTTTAGCCTGTGGACACCTGTATAATTTGGCTTTTGAATTATTTTTTATATAAACCTAGTATAGTTCCCATAAGATGAGATGTTCTAACTTCATCTTGTATACTTCCTGGCCCCACGTAGATTCAGTCATTTCTTTAAGGACTCCTGATTAATTTGCGAATGGATTTTTTCCCCATGGTACTGGGGATTGAACCCATGGGTATTCTATCTCCTAACCACACCCTAACCCTGTTTTTTTTTTTTTTAATTATTCTTTTTTTTTTTAATTTTGAAACAAGGTATCATTAAGTTGCAGAGGGCCTCACTAAGTAGCTAAGACTGGCTGGGAACCTGTGATCCTCCTGTCTCAGCCTCTCAAGTACTGAAATTATAAGTGTGTGCTACCACATCCAGGGCAAATGGATTTTTAACTTATGAAGCATTTCATTTTTTAAAAGTAATCCCTTCCACATGCATTAAAATTTTTATTTGATATAGCTTTGATTGTGTAGGATAAATAGATTTTTAAAAAGGATTTATCCACTATTGAAGTTAGCAATCTGGGATTTAGTTTTTTTCAGTTAGGAATCTCTTTTACCTCCAACTTTATCTTTAAAGTTTACCTTTAAAGATGATTAATTTTTCTTATGGAAAATTTGAAAGACTATTAGCATTATAATACTCATGTTGCCTTATATATTTACAAAAATTATCTATTTTATTATTAGTCAAACAAAGATTTATAAAATTACAGTTTTGTGACCCATTGTGAAAATTAATAATTTGTTTCACTTCATTTTTGGCCCATTATTTCTCAGTCACTGATAAAATTAGTATATAGGAATAGAAGGTTGTTACGTAAAACAAGAGGGGGAGGACAGTTAGGATAAGAATAATGTTTAAGGATGATATATTAGCAAATGTAGCTATTACTGCATTACTAGTGTTATGGGTAATTTTACTTCATGATTTATAATTAAGTGGGTCTTAGCCAAAATAATAGTTTGACCAAATTCTTATATAAATAGTTAATAATTTATCCTATTGGGTTCTCAACCTTTTTTAGACTTTTCGATTTTAAATGTATAGAAACATCAGTCCGTGGTTGAGTTTCATACAGAGATACATCAAACCAATTAAGAATTTATTAAACTCTGGATTTTATTTACCACAGAGAATAAGCTTGATTATGTGCCAGATGTTATGTAGTGGTACTTCATACAGTGTCACTGAGGTAAAAAGCAATAGGTTGGAGGGATTAGGCATGAAAGTATATGTACTAAGTTGACTAACTGGAATACCTGAGGCCAGATTCTGATTGATGTGTTCACGTGAGATGAAAAAAGGGAATGGAGAAATAATTATTATCTGTCATAAAGTGCTGTGACTGGTTTGGAACACTACCCATCCTAATAGATTCTCTTAACCACCATGTATCCTCACACTATATTATTTTCCAGCCCTATTGGGATGTGGCTTGTTGTAATGATTATAATAAGATGACCTGAAATATGCTGCATATGTACCTGCCTGTGTGTATCTGTTTGTGCATGTAGCTGCTATTTGATTTGTTTTGTGCTTGAAATATTCAGACCTTTGATAGTCTTTTGATTTTCAATCAACATTTTATGACTTTAGATTTATTTTGTAGACTGGAGTGGTTTTCAACCAACTAAAGTTGTAAAAAAAAATGTCTAGCCATCAAAAAGTCTGTTTCAATAACTTATTTTTGTTGTCAAGTAAACAAGAAAATTCATCTACAATTTGTTTATCTAGCACAAAGTGTTACTTATGCCTGGCTAGGGGCTGATTATTTGCCAGTCTCTAAAAGTTATACCTTCTTAGACTAGATTATACTTTGAAACTTAGTTAATGTCTTTATTTGTCTCTGTTTAGAAAGATTACTTTGTGTTTGTGCTACAAAATATTTTGCTAAATAAGGTTGTATATTCAGAATTCCCAATTACAAGTTCAGAGTTGAACAACAAGAGAGAATATCCTAACAAACCCCTCTTTGTTGTGGTGGTAAAATTCTGTGGATCACTGCATGGCGTTTCTTTAGGGTATTGTAGAGAGGGAACCAATGAAGTTGGTGTCATTTTTTTCATACCCTGTTTACCAATCTCATACAGAGGACTTTATGAAAAAAAAATTAAGTCATGGAGTTTTCTATGTTAGTTGAATTGAGCTGATTTGAATTCAAACCTGAAAAAAAGTTGGAACTAAGCATTCTTTGTTTTGTTTTAGTCACTCTTTTCTTATCCTTATCTCTTAATGTTTCCACTGGGTATTGAAATTATAACATATGCTATTTGACAAAGTTTTAAAGTATGTAGAAACATATAAGGAAAAAAATGCCCCCTGTTTTTCTTATTCACACCCATCTCTGCATTAAACATTGTTAATAGTTTGATGTTTATTCTTCTTGACTGTTAGGTATTCATCTTCGTAAGTACACAAATATGTACATGGTCATAGGAAAATAACATATATTATATGTCTAATTATGCTATTCAGCTTTTTGTTGCTATGACCAAAATACCTGACACATAAGCAACTTAAAGAAAGACTTTCTAATTAATCTTATGAAGATCCTATATATTTGGAATATTAATCAGCTGCAGAAACCACCACAACATAAATTCAAATGCAAATTTTATATTATATTTAAAACTATAGGGCTGGGAGGTCGCTTAGTGGTAGAACGCTTGCATAGCATGTGTTAGGCCCTGGGTTCTACCTCCAGCACTGAAAAACATACTTCCTTCTTCTTCCCTTCCTCTTTCTTCCAAACTGAAAAAATGAAAATGTGAAATGTGCTCAGTGTGAAGTATTAGTTCTTTTGGGAACTAAATAGTTCCTTTCAGCTGGGGAATGCAACTTAGTGGTAAAGGGCGGGCTTAGCATGTTTGAGGTGCCCTGGGTTCATTCCTCAACAACAAAAATAACACACATGCGCATGAAATTAAAACTATATAAATACATATTTTTGTATACTTTTTAGCTTAAGTTTTAGCATTTTAACATATATTCCTCCCTAAGTATTTCATCCTATACTGGTTCACATTATTTTGTGTTTTCTATACATTCATTTTCTCCACATCATAAATTCCAGAGGGTAGGGACTATCTTTGCCATTCTTTGACTTATGTAAAAATCTGCATTTTTCTAATGCAGTATATTTTTTCCATGGTTGCATAAAGTAGAAGAATATTTTAAAAATTAAAAAGAAATTCTTATTAGGGATGGTATCATGCTTTTTAAATGCATAACCAATCAATCACATGTTGACTATTTCCTCTAACATACCAGCCTGTACTCATGACCTTCCTCACACTTCCCTTACAGGGGTACCAGGCAGTCTCAAACATTTTGTAATCATTAGAAACATGTTAAGAGATTGTTCATGGATGAGGATAGCAGACAGAACATCTTGTCATGGGCAGCGTCCTTCTGGTAACATTTATTTGACAAGAATATTTGTAGGTCTCAGAGGTACATATTCTGAAATTGCTATTAAAATAGATTTTTAAAAAAATCTGGGTGTGATGTCACATGCTTGTAATCCCAGTACTTGGAAGACTGAGACAGGCAGATTGTGGATTCAAGACCAGCCTCAGCAACTAAACAAGACTCAGCAAGCTAGCGAGACTCTAGCTCAAAACAAAACTGAAATGGGCTGGGGGTGTAGGTTGGTGGTAGAATACTCTGGGTTCAATCCTCAGTACTCCCATTTTTTTTTTTTTTGCGGTACTGGGGATTGAACCCAGGGGCATTCTACCTCCGAGCTATACCCCCAGCCCTATTTTTTATTCTTTATTTTGAAACCGGGTCTCGCTAAGTTGCGGAGTGCCTCACTAGGTACCTGAGGCTGGTCGCGAACCCGGATCCTCCGGTCTCAGCCTCCCAAATGCTGGGATTACAAGCATGCGCCACCACGCCCGGCTCTCCCATTTTTTTTTAATGGCTCACTTAATTTCATGATGAGTTTATAGATCAAGGCACACAAAACTACATATACAGCTAGGCATGGTGGCACACGCTTGTAATCCCAGCATTTGGGAGACTGAGATTGGAGGATCCTGGTTCGCGGCCAGCCTTAGTTACCTAGTGAGGCACTCTGCAACTTAGTGAGACCCTGTTTCAAAATAAAGAATAAAAAAATAGGGCTGGGGGGTATAGCTCTGAGGTAGAATGACCCTGAGTTAAAGCCCCAGTACCGCAAAAAACCAAAAACAACAAACAAACAAAAACTACACATACATGTTATATTATTTATATGAAACATAATGACTAAAGTACAATATTTTAGATGTATGATGTGAGGAGGCATTTGGAGTCTCAGTCCTGTGATGGATCACATATAAAATAGATTTAAAAAAATAATTTGGAAAGACCAAAGAAAGAGCAGCAGACATGAAATCAACATTTTTCTTTTTAAATCAATCATGCAGAACAAGGAACTGCTATTGACTTAAATCTACTGATTTTTAAGAGAGCTGCTTTAAAAAAAACATACATTTTATTTTATAACCATACCACATAGGGCCAAAATTTATTTGCTTCTCCAATTCTTGCTTGCTTATTTAAAGATATTCTCCAGACTTCAGAGATATTTGCTATTCTTAAAACATAATTGCCCCCTCTATGAAAAGTACTGTTGCTTCCTAATTCGAGTTTATCTTTGGCTGCTGACTGGAAGGATTATTATAGATAATGTCATAGAAAATAGAAAACCATCTGGGTAAAAGAGAAGCAGTAGTAGTGGTGGTGATTGGAGAGAGAAAGAAGGGTAGAGAAATTTTAACAGGAATCAAGCAAACTTTTTATTTTTTTTTATAATGTTTTAGTAACTGGAAAATTCGAAGTTTATAAAATACTTGGAAATCTTTTGGAATTTCCAGTATTTTTTCT
Organism: Graphiurus murinus; assembly: GCA_004027655.1. NCBI lineage: Eukaryota > Metazoa > Chordata > Mammalia > Rodentia > Gliridae > Graphiurus > Graphiurus murinus. The sequence goes on from PVLC010027351.1 coordinate 21,493, forward strand.
TTCTTTCTTTCTTTCTTTTTTTTTTTAAAGGAAACTCTCTGTCAGCATTTCTTTGCAATTTCTGTAAGACAGGGTTATTATAAAACAATAGCAACAACAACTTTGAAGAGCTAAGTAAATGATTTGGAATTAAAGTTGACATATAGGAAAGCTTCTGATTTTTTAAAATCGATTTTGTATCCAGACACTTTGCTGAACTTGTTGATCAGTTCTA
>PVLC010027352.1:0-21951 GCA_004027655.1 Graphiurus murinus
GGTACTAGGGATTGAACTCAGGGGCGTTCTACCTCCGAGCCAAACCCCCAGCCCTATTTTTTTATTCTTTATTTGAAACCGGGTCTCACTAAGTTGTGGAATGCCTCACTAAGGAGCTGAGGCTGGCCGCGAACCTGGATCCTCCGGTCTCAGCCTCCCGAATGCTGGGATTACAAGCGTGCGCCACCACGCCCGGCTCTAAGAGCTCTTTTAATTGAAATGGATTTTATTCAATTTCATAATGCCTAATACAGAATGAGAAGGATGAAAAAAGTAAGAAGAAATTCCATTTATCATAATTTCAGTGACTACTGGTGGCTAACATTTTATTTTACTTAATTAGATACTTTTAAAAATAGACAAGAAAAACCAAAAGCAAAGGGAACATGTTAAAAATGTAGTATTATATACAATACTTCTGTAAAACATGCTGAGTGGCTTCATAAAAAAAGGACTTAATTTTTGGAACATTCAAAATCTGAAAGGACTTATCTTATGCTTAGCTAACTATTTTGACAGAAGTCTAAGTGATGTGTGCTTTTCCATGCAAATGACTTTGTTACAAACAAGATGACTGTCATCTACATAAATACTCCATATCTAATTCTTAGCTCCACAGAAAAATTAAGTAGGGAAAGTTAGCAATTATAATTAAGTGACAATGTTTTCCTTTGCAATTGATTAGTGAATAGAATGTTCGTCTACTAGATGGCTTATAAACACTTCCACCAATTACTTTTCTTTTGGAACCCCAGATTACCCTGTCTTCCATATGTGTCTTTTTTTTTCTCTTGAACATTTACTCTTTTTAACATATTCTCCTCCGTATATTATCAAGTTAATTTTCCAGTTTAGTCTTCTTTTCTTTATCATCCTTTCTTTTCTTCTTTCCCTGGTTTTATATTTTAGTATTTGGATACTCTAAACTGAAAATGGTGTCAGAAACTTTGTCCCTTATTCTTAAATAGTATAAACTGTTTCATTCGAGAACTAATCTGTTTTCACTAAACGATGACTTTATCTTCCTACTTTAACTACCTTTTGAGTGTTTAGACCAGGTATATATTATCTCCTCTTCCTCTTCCTTCTCCTCCTCCTCCTCCTCCTCCTCCTCCTCATCCCCCTCCTTCTCCTCCTCCTCCTTTTTTTCCTCCTCCCTCTTATCTTTTTCTTGAATTGGGGATTCAACCATTGAACTCAGGATTGCTTGACCTCTAAGCTATACCCACAGCACTATTTTACTCTTTACTATGAATCAGAGTATTGCTAAATTTCTGATACTGGCCGTGGACCTGCAATCTCCTATCTCAGCTTTCTAAATACCTGGCTAACAGGTGTGTACCACCACACCTGGCAATATGTCATCTCCTAAGCATATCCAAAGCTCTTGTTTGCCTTTTAAAATTGGCAAATTTTTCTGTTTTCATTGAAGATACCATCATTCCCCAAGCTATCTTGTCTTAATATCTAGATATTATCATTGAATCTTCCAGCTCTCCTCTTTATTCAAATATTTATTCTTAGCTTTCTTTAATAGTACCTTTGTTTCCTTTCTTTTTTTATCTTTCTGCAACTACCTTGTTACATATACTCATAAATTTGTGCCAGAAATTGTGAATTTTTATTTGTTTTGAGCCCGTTTCATTTATTACTGAAGCAAAGTTTTCTGAAACTTGACTATTTTCATCAGATTATCTCTTGGATCAAAATCATCAGCTAATCCCAATGTTCTCAGACTCAAATCCTCCCTATTTCAGAAATTTGGTGATATCCATAACCATACTAATTTTTATGTCTTTTGTGATTCTGGATAGTCCTCAACAGGTTCTTTGAAATTTGCTTAGTAAATCTGTCTTCCTTGATTCATTCAAGCTTTTTCTTGGGTTTAGAATAGCCTTCCTTTTCTGCTTACTTTGTTAGATTTTAACCTATCTTTCAGGATCCAGTTCAGATCACACTAGCTCCACAATCACATCTAGTGATATATCCCCCTTGAAAGACAGAGAATTCATTATTCGTATGCTACTTTTAGATGCCATATAGAATCTGTTATAACATTTTCTGTTTATGTTTTTTACTTCCATATATTGATGACTTTTGAACAGATGTATGGTTTCTGTTTATATTCAGAATTATTATGTTTACTTACAAAATGATTTAATGAGGTTTATTTTAATTGAATATGACATATTATGAAAGTGATATGGGAAAGAATACAATTATAGAAAAAGCTAGTTTTATTTTTTGATGGTTACTTTTATATGTCACTTATTTCAGCCATAATGTTTCCAGATGTTTGGTAAAGTATCATTCTCAGTGCTTCTTTGGATGAGATATAAATTCAAATATATAGACTAAGATGTGGGTAAGATTCATTCAATTAGTTGAAGACCTGAATAGAAAAATTGAAAGCTCACCCTCTCCTAAGTAAGAGAGAACCTTGCCTGCCTGATTGGAATTTTACTGGAACATCAGCCTTTTCTTGACTTCAAACTTGAACTGAAACACTGGCCCTTCCTGAGCCTAGTTTTGCCTGCCTTGGGATAGAGCTAAGCTTTGGCCCTCCCAAGTCTCCAGCATTCCTACTCATTCGGCACACCTTGAGACTCATCAGCTTCCATCATCATGTGAGACAATCTCTTTCCATAAGTAGAAACCTAGTGGTTCTTTTTTTCTAGAAAACTCTAATACAGAATTATCTTGCCTATCTATATTTCATGGCTAGTTACTAGCTTATCAATAGGGTGAAAGGAAAATGAAAAAAGAGAAGACAATGGACCTACCAGCTATGGTGGAATAGACTCTAGAAAAACCAAAGCAACAGCAAGTCCTGGCCTCATTTTGTGACTTACTCCCTGGATGACCTTGAGTAAGTCAGTTAAGAATTCTGAGTTTGAGGTTGTTTTCATTTTCAAGTTGATGACTTTTGATGTCTCAGATTGGTTTTATGTAAAGAATATATTTCATATATGGTATAGTTTGAATATAGAATGTCTCTGAAAGAGCTCATGTGTTGTTATTTAGAGTTGGTATAATTAAATGATAAAAGCTATAATTATAATCTCATTAGTGGATAAATGAATTGTAATGGATATTCTTGGGTAGTAACCTAGGCAAGTGGAGTGTGGCTAGTGGAAGTGGGCCACAGGAGGAGTGACCTTGGAAACTGTGCTTCTGTCCTTGAATTCCCTTGCTTGCTCTTACTTCTGACCTTGATATGAGAGCAGTACCCTGGAGTACATTCATAATCTCTGTCTCTCTCTGTCTCTGTCTCTGTCTCTGTCTCTTTCTCTCTCTCTCTCCTCTCTGCTGGTGTAACTAGTCTGATGGACTAAATGCCTCAAATCTCCAAAACTACTGTGAGCAAATAAATCTTCCTGCAAGTTGTGTGGTCAGCTGTTTTGGATTACAGCAGTGCACATGCTGACTGAAACAATATATAAACACATTTATTCCTGTTAAATATTAACAAATATAATGTATCATTACTATTATTATTTTTAATGAAGCATTTCACCTAACACATTACATAAATATGTTTCCAAACTGTCAAATATGTGAATGGCATATCACAATTCTGACAAAAGTACAAAAATAACTCATTTCTTACTTATCATGACTGCAAGAGGGAAAGGTGGAAAAATATTTCAAAGATAAACATATTTTTTATTATTATTTCAGTACTGAAGATTGAACACAGGGGCATTTATCTCCAAGCTGCATTCCAAGTCCTATTTTGTTTTAATTCTTTATTTTGAAACAGGGTCTCACTAAGTTGCAGAGGGTCTCACTAAGTAGCTGAGTCTGGCTGTGAACCTGTAATCCTCCTGTCTCAGACTCCCAAGTACTAGGATTAAAAGTCTGTGCCACCATGCCTGGCAAAGCCAGACCTTTTAACTGCAAGATGATTAACATCATATCTTCAACAGCATTGGACAAAATTTAAAGTATATTGGAATATATTACATATCAGGAAGCAGATCAGACAACCAAGTATTTTAGGTTGAAATTCTCACCAGGCCTATATTTTAAACTAAATCTTGGTACTTTGGTACTTAAAGGAAACACACACATACACACACACACACACACACACACACACACACACCATATTACTGTAAGTGTCCTCTCCTTAACACAAAATTGAAAAGTAGCAATGCCTGCTAGTTTTAGTGTAATAATTACATGCATGAAATATTTTAAAGTATTCACAAAGCAACATATGGCTTATCTATTCAGCTGCAGTGAAAATGTGGATTTTTAAGAATAAAAATTAGTGTGAAAAGCAGCAGGCAATGGTAATCTCAAATCCCCTGTATACCCATAAAATGGTGAAACCATCTGTACTGTATGCAAGCTGATGACCTTGAATTAATTCTAGCAATGTCATTATCCAATTAGTTGAAGAAAGAAAGATACTTCAGAATTACAATTACAGAAAGATACATCAAAATTATGCAGTTTTATTCTCAAATATTTATTAAATCACATCTCTCTAATAATCATTATATGATTTTGTTTTCTTATATGGAGGAGACTAAGTTTTCTAGGTAAAACAGTGAGTCAGATCTGAATGAAATAATTATTATTTAATATACTCTAAGTATGTCTGTTTAAAACAAAAACAACAACAACAATAAAAAACATGAGCTGTGCGTGTTGGTGCACACTTCCAATCCGAGTACCTGGAAGACTGAGGCAAGAGGTTCCCAGGTTTGAGGCCAGCCTCAGAAACCTAGCAAGGCCCTCAGCAACTTAGTGAGGACCTTTGTAAATAAAAGAGAACTGAGGTTATAGCTTGGAGGCAGAATGTTCCTGGGTTCAATTCCCAGTACTACACACACACACACACACACACACACACACACAATTAAATTAAATTAAAACCAAAATCATATATCCTTTTTAATCTCATGGCTTTCTAAATAGCAGTTCCCCTGATAAACTATTTTTAACCAAAGAAAATGTATAAGCATGCCAGATTATATAATAAATTTATACTTTATTGCTTGACTTATTTAATAGAAATGCTGCTGAATCTCTAGGATTCATGTTAAAGAAATTAACTAAATTCTTTGACAACCAGAAGTGATTTATTTTTGTTGTTTGCTCTATAAATGAAAAACTAAGTTTTTATAGTGGTCTTCAGACTGGAATTTTCTGTGTAGTTACTTGTCTTCATTATTTAAGTTGAGAAAGAACTTTTCAAGCAGATTATTTGTACATAAAACTTCACATTTGGAGAAAAAATAAACTTTGTGACACTTATGGGCACAATATGGATAATATGTTAATATTAACACTATGTAAAAATGCCAAGGAAAGGTAATTATACGCTGACTAGGAAGATGCTAAAATTAAACAATAAAAAAATCTTGTATTTTGTTGGGGTCTTAGCCAGGGTGGAAAGACCCCGCCTCTAGATGGCGCCTGGCAGAGTGCCAGAAGCAGCTGTAGGTGGTAACATCCTAGGGCTGCGCCACACCAGAGCGCATGCACCAGCACGCCCGGCTCGTGGCCGGCCCAGGTGAGAGCTGTATGAGACGCCTCGTGGCTCAAGCCCTGCCCGGCTTTAAGAGCCTCCACCTCTTGCCCATGTGGTGGTTGTTGGCTGGTGGTTGCTGGGTGGTGTGATTGCTGGGAAGTTGGTGGGTTGCTGGTGGATGGTTGATTGCTGGAGAGAGGGGTTGTTGGGGGTCTGTTGGAAAGGTACTATTGCGAGGAACGGCTACAGAGAACGAGAGTGGGGTTAGAGAGACGATTGCGATTGGAGAGACGGATGCTGTCAGGGTTAAGACTATTACTGCTTGGGTAGCGTCCTCAATCCCAAAGAGAGAGAGAGAGAGAGAGAGGTATAATAAAGAGAAGTTTGAGCCAGCAACATTCAGTCATTATCTTTAGTGGGGCCTCATGGTTGAGGGTTCAGCCTGGGGTCCCGATAGTATTTTAACATGATCCAAAAAAATTGCATGACAATTTTCATAACATTATACTCTTGAGTTTTATGTTAACATTAACTTTTCATGCAATACCATTATTAGAATAAGCAAATTACTGGCATTCATTTTTAAATGTATCTTAGTTCTAGCCTATAATTGTTTTTAGTTGAAAAGCAAAAGTTGCTTTTATAATACCATAATTAATTTATTGGTTTATTCAAAATGTATTTATTGTGTGTCTACATCATTGCATTCATTCCATGCATTGCCAATCTAGTTGTGAACAATACAAGATAGAAGAAGCACAGCAGGAGAAACAAGAAAGACTGGCATCCCAGCAGACAAGCAAAGGAATAATTTCAAGAAAGAAGTAGAGATCAGTTTATCAAGTGATATTCATAGGCCTGGTATAATGAGCACTGAATACTGACTAGGGGATTTAATACAGTGGGGGTTATTGGTACCTTGACAATGAAGGTTTTAGGTGAGTGGCAGTGGACAAGTGCTGATTGAGAATGTTCAAGATAAGACAGAACAACAGGAAACACAGAAGCAATGAATACTGACGAGTCCTTGGACAATTTTATTGGGAGAAGGAGATTGTATAAGATAATATGACCAATGGGAAGTTTGTTGGTTTATGATGGGAGATGTAAACTGATTTCTCCTTAAACCATAAACTAAATATGTAGATAAAGAAAATGAGAAAGTTGGATACATGTAATACTTTTTTAACATACATGTACACTCATAAATGTTAATATTGTATAGATACTGTGTGTGTGTGTGTGTGTGTGTGTGTGTGTGTGTGTGTGTGTGTGTGGCTTCAGGAGAAGTCAAATATATGTATAAACTATGACATATGTATACAACCATAACATACATAAACAATTAGTTCCTTTTTTTGTGCAGTATATCATTATATCACAAAAGAAAGTATTTTTGGCATATTCTCTAGTTTTCTGAAATTTGAGTTTTCTTCTTTGGGATAGAGTGAATACAACCACTGTGGTTCATTTGGCAGACAATGTTTTCAGTTCTTTTGTGTAAATACATACTACAGGAATTGCTCAGGACAAACCTAGATATGTGATGACTTTTATGATATTGCCAATCTGTTTTATATACCCTAGTCTAACATTTGGTATTATCAGCCTTTACATTTTAGCCATTTTAGTGAGTAGAAAATGTTATTATATCATGGAATTCATTTTATTTTTCTTATTTTTCAATGATGATTTTGTGTATTGTGTGTATGTGTGTGTGTGTGTGTGTGTGCATACTTATGGAATGCTTTGTTCATATGCACACACACATATATACTTATTTTTCAGCACATTAAGTATCTTGTATCACTGTCTTTTCTTCATATTTTCTGATGAAGATATAGCCAGCATTATTATTCATTCTTTCTTTTATATAACATGTAATTTTTTTCTTCAGATCCTTTTAAGGTTTTTCTTCATATATAGCTTTTTGCAACTTGACTATAATATGACAGGATGTGATTTTTTTATTTTTTTATTTTTATGAAACAGAGTCTCACTAAGTTGTAAGGGCCTCACTAAGTAGCTGAGGCTGTCCTCCAACCTGTGATCCTCCCATCTCAGCCTCCCAAGGACTGGGATTACAAACATGTGCCACCACACATGGCAGATGTGGTTTATTTGTATTTATAAAGTTTAACATTTTATGAGCTTCTTAGATCTGAAAGTTATATATTCTATTAATATTTCTTCAAATATTATAACTTTAAAATTTTCCATTTTCTCATCTATGTATATTTAATTTTTTCTCAATTTTCTTTCTCTTACGTAATTTTCAGTCAACTATTATACATTCTCTGTCAACTTTAATATTCTCTTTAAGCTTGAAAATTTTACAATTTAGATATTATACTTCTATAATTATTTGATTTAATATTTTCCATATATCTGTTGAAATACATATGTTTGGTTATCATGATCAGAGTTTTATTAATTCCTTGAACATTTTATGATAGGTGCTTTATAGTCATTGTTTATTAATCTAGTACTTGTGTTATCTAAAGATTTGTTTCTGTGTACTGCTGCTTCTCTTGATTTGGGGCTAGATTTTCCTATAACTTCTTCTTATGTTTACTCATGTTTCTTTACATGATGATGATAGTGATGATGAGGATAATAATTAGTATTGGAGATTGAAGCAATGGGCATTTTACCTCCAAGCTACACCCTCAGTCACTTTTTATTTTTCTTTTTGAAACAAGGTCTCACTATGTTGCTGAGGGTCTATGAAAGTTGTTGAGTCTGGCCTTGAACCTGTGATCATAATGTCTCAGCTTTCCAAGTACGGGGATGATAGGCATGCACTACTATCCCCTGTGATGTTTATTGATTTGAAAATTTTGTATTCCAGGTGATGGTTAAAATCATGAGGTCTTGGTTGTAGTCTTCCTTTCTTTCCTTCCCTTCCTCCTACATTCTTTTCTTCCTTTTTTATTTTATTTTTCCTGCTGGGGATCAAACCCAGGACTCAAAACTAGCTAAGCACATGTTTTACCACCAATCTATACTCCCAGCCTGTTTACTTTTTTAGATCAGATCTGTATTTATTTTGCCTTTATTCCAGAGTGAATTCCTTAGACTTATGGGTATTCTTGAGTTTCAAATGAAAACCCAAGATTTTTACCAAATATCCAATAATTTCTAACTCTTTTGTTCTGGGCAGCAATATGTTACTTTCTTCTGGGGTCCTCAAAGTTTCTCCCATGGATGTATACTTTTTGAGAACTTTATATACAGATTTTGGGGCTTCCCACAATGTATTTTTTTTTTCAGTTTTACTGGCAGTCTGGAAGCCCCAAACTTTGTCTTGTTATACATCAACTTAATAAGTCTCCAGCTTTTTTTTCTGAAATTTTAGTTACTCCATGCAATTCAGATCTGGAGATGCCCTCAGGTGAAAACATTTTCTGTCTGATTTTGATTATTATACAAAGTCTTTTACACTTTATCAGGAGTTTATATTTGTTATCCATACAAGTAAGTCCAGTAAAAGCTACACTACTTTTGTAAGTCTTTCCTTCCTTTTTATGATAATGATTAGTAGTATCTATAGTGTCATTAAATTTACTAGCACATGCTGAAGTTTAAAGATTGTACCTATAAACTAATTTACATTATATGAAAAGATAGTTTTAAAGCAAGGTGCTAATATACATTGTGGTATTTTATACCGAATATACCTGACAACTGAAGATAAATGAAATTTCAGTTAAATAAAATTTAGTAAACTAAAACAAACTTTTGGTTAAGTAAAATTTACTCTATAATACAAATACTTCCCTCAGGCAAATACATAGGTAAGAGGAACTACTGGTTTATAATTGGGTTGATTTGTCAAAAATACTCATTTGTAAAAAATAAAATGATTTTCAACTATAATTTTAGTGTGACCATCAGTTATAACATGATGTAAAATTTGACAAGTCATAAAATGTGAAATAAATGTCTCTGATTGCATATGTTAAAAAATAAAAGTAGGTGAAGGAAATAAAGTTTATTCCTGAAAATACATGTGAAAAACAAAGTCCCTAAAGTTTAAAAAACCTTTGAGAAAGGAGAATTTAAATTAGAATTGCAAAATTTTGAAATGAAATATATATGTCAGCATAAATACTCTCTATAGTTATTAGCCTGGGTAATTAATGCAAAGTGGTTTTTTTAAATAATGTTTGAATTTTATGTTTTAAAATTCATTTTACTGTAGATAATTTGAAGTTTTAGAATAAGTTGTAATGATTTTCTGAATATCCCAGGCTTTTCATTTAGATGATTCCTTATTTTATTTCTGTTCTTCAAGAATTCCTTTCAGATCTATCACTACTGGGTACTGGGTTAGAGTCTAATCTCAGATTACACTCACAGACCATCCAAAATAGTTTTTTTTTTTTTAATGTGATCTGCATGGATTGCTACTATAAATTCCCAACCTCACTGACAAGACCAAATATATCATATAGTTTTTATTATAATTTTATGAAAAGAAGTTACAAGATATGTACTTCACTTTCATAGTTTGTTGCTAGTAGGAATATTGAATGCGTTGTTCCCATCTTACACATGGTATAATAGCACTGCACTATTATACCAAGAGTCACCTCTTGCTGAGCTAGAAAATGTGAGAACCTCACAGCAAGCAATGTTTACCCTATACTGCTGTGAAGTTCATGGTTTCCCCAAAGCTTCTATGGTATCCCAAGTTGCAGGTGTAAAATACAGCTCTTCCTTCATTTCTTTTCTCCTGGGTTATGTCTACTTTGCTATTTTGACAGCCAAAGTCCCACAAAGGATTTAAAGGACAGAAATTCAAAGAAAATATGTCCCCCTCTTTCTCTAAGCAGCTTTTAGTGTACCTCTGGAGCTTTAGATATTTTATTCTGTAAACCTCTGGCACACATATTTTTTTCCCTGAGCTATACCTTACCACATGCTGTCATTCTATACTAAGAAGAAAGAAAAGAGTCTTGGCTCCATCTGGTATAGTGTTAACCTTTTATTACTTAAATACTTCTAGGTTCGTAACTAGCAGCCAAAGTTCATTGCTGTAATATTTTCAGATCCCACCTGCATTTTGTTTTCAGGTCAAATAACTGGAATTAGAATAGAAAAAAGAAGGTATTGGGGATGTTTTAGTAAAGAGTTGGATTGACAATGCTTTCTTGAAGGAAATGTGAGGAGTTTGGGTATTGGGTGAATTATTTTTGTGGAATGAACATTATAAAAAATAAACATGGAAGTAAGTCCAAATTACTATTCAACAAACATGTATTTTAAGTTGAAAATATGCCAGGAGAGTCTTGGAAATACCGAGCAAAACTATTTAAAATTATTATTTTATACCTTATACTAATTTCTAATGTGATTTAGAGGCTTATGTCATAAATTGAGGGGATGCTTTGTATCACACTAGACTATCTCCTGCCTCAGCATTAGAGATGAAGTTTACAATGAACACATTTTCCAGCTACTTTTAGCCTTTCAACTTGTTAAAGGATATGCTCATTAATCTTTAAGAGAGTTTGTTCTTGGGTTTTACATATCAGAATATCATATTTGTGAAATCATTGAATCCATTTTTTTTCTGTTAGTTTTTCTAATGTTTATTTAAAGCATTTTTGTCATTTATACTTATAGCACACTGAGTTGTATTGTGAATGATGTAGTGAATGGAAAATACTTTTTCATTCAAAGAATAAACTTTGAATGAAAAGTCATTTCAAGAGTTAAGTTTAATTTTCAGGAAACATCAGAACTATTTCTCTTAATGTGTGTCAAAACCAATTCCTATCTTTCTAAACAAATGAAATAAGTGCAGTCATTTCATTTTCCCCTGAAATTAACTCTGCAGTAAATCATTAGGGAACAGTAAATTCTTCAGTAAAATCCTCAAATTTTAAATCATAACACAAAGAGATGGAGAATTATTTTAAAATTTGCCAAATCTACATATTGATTGTCAATTAGAATGGCAATTACAATGATTGTCAATTAGAAATGGTAAAACAATTAATAGATCTAAAAACTCCTTACCCCTCCTCCCCTACCCCCACAAAATAATGCAAAAACCCAAACAGATAAAAGTCATTATCATTATACAGAGAGGACAAAAAGTTAAGTTTAATTTTCAGGAAACATCAGAACTATTTCTCTGTGTGTCAAAACCAATTCCTATCTTCCTAAAGAAACACATTTGCTACTGTAACCCATTACTTTAGCAATATGAAAGCATTTCCCAATAGATAAGGAGATGAAAATGGGGGTATAATCTCATCCAGAGACGAAATCCACAGTGTAACTCTCCTAATTTCACATCATACTTCATGGAAACGACACAACAGGAAAGTCATAATCATATCACTGCCCCTTTACTTTGGCCTGTACTTTAAATAAACCTCAACAAATTGATTTTTCTACAATCAGTGCAGGGTTTCAAACAGATAACTCTATGGTGTAGGTTTTATTAATGTCCTTCTTAAAATAAAAATTAAATAGAAGTTGATTAGAATTGGGATTATTCATAGCAGGGTCCTTAAGGAAGCACCACATGGAGATTTTTATCCTCTGTATTTCCATCAACCAAAAGAGAAAAAGAAAAATAAATAAATAAAAGAAAAGAATCCAGGGGAAAAAAAACCAGTAAGCTTTGATTTTGACTATAGCACTTAGCAGTCATATAAAAAAATTATGTTTTAGGACTCTTTTATAGTCTTAAAATTTGTTGGTTATCCCCAAAAGCTTTCATCCATATAAATTATAGGTATCAATATTTATCAAAATGAAAATTAATTACCTTTAGAGTATTTATTTAAAATGAATAATACTCAGGATAACATAAATATATTTTTAAAATAAAATAGCCACTATTTTATTTTTTATTGGTACATTATAACTATACGCAATAGTGGGATTCATTGGGATAGATTCATACATGCACACAGCACAAAGCACAATTTGATTTATTTAATTCCTCTGTACTCCCTTTCCCTCTTTTCCTCTCTCTTCTGATCTCTTTATTTACTCTGCTGGTATTGCTTCTATTTTCATGAGTACCTTCTTCTTTCCTTTATTCTTTCTAGCTTCCACAAATGAAAAAGAACCAAAATGATCCTTGAATTTCTGAATTTGTCTTATCTCATTTAGCATGATGTTCTCCAGTTGCTTTCATTAATAACCAATGTTTTCAAAATAAAAAATAAATTAGTGATAAATTCATATCTAAATTATTTTTACAAGTTTTTAAATAGAAGATTCATGATGCTATAGTCTAAATGTTTGTGTTCCCCCAAGTTTCCTATTTTGAAACCTAATCCAAAATGTGATAGTATTATTAAGTGGGATACTTGGGAGGTGATTAGGTTATGAGGTCTGACCTCTGATGAGTGAGATCAGAGCCCTTATAATAAAAGATTTCTTAGAGGGACCATTTGTCCCTTTCAGTATATGAGGATACAGCCAGGAAATAATATTTGTGAGGAACAAGCCCACATTAAACATTGACTAACTCTTTAGTCTTCCCTGCCACCACATCTGTTGGAAGTAAATGTTTACCATTTATAAATAGTCCAGTTTATGTTATTTTCTTATAGCCGACAGAATATACCAATGCACATAGATTTTGTTTTCTCTGGATTTAGCCTACATAATAAGTTTTTCTTTATTGTTGAATAGAATTCCATTGTATGTATTTCCCATAATTTTGTAATCCATTCATCTGTTGATTAACACCTGGGTTAGTTCCATAATTTAGTTATTGTGAATTGTGCTGCTATGAAAGTGGGTATGCATATATTACTGTGCTTCTCTGTTTTCAACCTTTTTGGAAAGATACACAGGAGTAGTATAGCCAGATCATATGGTGGATGTATTTCTAGTTTTCTAAGGAATCTCTACACTGATCTCCATAGTGGCTATACATACATACTTATAAGCTTGCCTTGGCCTGACAAGCTTACTTTGCTCAAATACTCAAGTCTAATTAACCACGTGTATATCAGTCATTGTTTCTAGTAATAACAGTGTTCCATGAATAAAAATTCTCATATGGTCCAACCAACCATCCTACTACAAATATTTTCATACAGTTTTCCTGTGAGAGACAATTATTGTACTTTGTTACACAGTGAAAAGACTTCTACTTACTGTTTGTTTAATTATACAGAAAATTGAAAAGAAGTGTTCTTAAAGATTGAGATTTAATAGAAAATCAATATATTTACTGCTTACTCAAGAACATTTGTAGTTCAAATTTGCAATCTTTTTTTCCATTGTAACTATATGGTATTAAAGCATCCCACTAGTACAGTTATGAGTCAGTGCTTTGATTTTTGTTCATATCCCATCAGTTTTCCAAAGATTTTTCCATCACCATTGTAATGCCAAAACATTAAAAAAAATAGTATCTTAGCCTGTTATGAAAGTGGTTTAGTTCTTTGTATTTCTTTAAAAATTATGAAGAATCCTTAGAAATTCTTAATCATAGGAAAGTATGTACTATATAGCATAAAAAAATGGGCAGCTTAATAGTATTTTCATTCAGAAAATCAGTGTTGAAATTTTTTTAGAATTGATATACAGGCATGTGGTTTGCGGTCCTTTTATCCAATAAAAGAACTGGATCTACTTAGTCCTGCAAATTGGAAATGTCCACAAGGAATGGTCCTGTTTTCTAGACAGACTGAACTCTTTCTGAAACATTTCTTCCTGAGTCTTCCTCAATTAGATTTAGTCTATTAACTAAATTCACACTCAGTTAACCTGTGTTTAAAAAGATAAATGGCAGCTTTTCCCCTTGGGAGTTCTCTGAAGTATATTTTCTAATTCTAAATAATTTGAAATGTTAAATAAAAAGTTCTTAACCAGAATTTATATGAAAGAAAGTAGGGTGACATATGGAGAGAAATACACCAAATGATGTGTGCGTGTATGTTTGTATCACTTTGAATCTCACCAATAAAGGCATAAAATAAATAAAAACAAATCAGGCAAAGAGAAAAGAAGTTAAATGGGCAATGATGAAAACAAAATAGAACAAAGTCTTATTTAGTTATTTTGCTGTAAGAACAATGGTCACCTGTGCTAGTGTGCACAGGAAATATGATCTATATACAATCTTAGCATAATTGTTAAGAATATATTCTTTTATTCTGAAAAGTATCCCTGAGTGCATGATAAATTATAGTGAACTTACCTAAAGTGTATTATTATTTCATGTTATTTCACACATGTCAAGACTTTAGAATCTTCTCTTTATCATATGGTGAGTTAATTTCAATAGAATTTATGATATTAGTTATTATAATCTCAAATAATATTGAGAGTATAGTTTCTAAAGTAACTCACACATGATACAAGTTTTTTTTCTTTTTTTTATTGTAATAATTCATGCTTTGTATTTATACATTTTTGTTAGGTACAAATTGATAAAGACAAATGTGCACACATTTCTCATCTGACCCTATCCCCAATTCCCACCCCGTTCCCTCGCCCTCCCTCCCTCTCAAATTCAGTTCAGTGAGTGATCTTGATATAATTGTGTAAGTACATCATGTGCCTTAGTATGCTCTCCCCCCCACCCCCACCCCGGCCATTCCCTTCGGTTAAGTCTATCTCTTTGTTCATTGAGGGTCTCTACTTTTTCATCTGGGGACCCTCTTATGTCCCATCTACTCCCTAACATCTGCATATTAGGGAGAACATATGTTTCTTTACTCTTTGTGACTGGCTAATCTCACTTAACATAATGTTTTCCAGTTGCATCCATTTCCCTGCAAAGAACATGGTTTTGTTCTTCTTTATAGTTGAGTAAAATTCCATTGTGTATATATCCCATAGTTTTGTAATCCATTCATCTGTGAATGGACATCTTGGCTCCTTCCATAGTTTGGCTATTGTGAATTGAGCCACTATAAACGAAAATTTTTGCCAGTTACACTTCAGATAGAGGTCTAATATCTAGGATATACAAAGAACTCAAGAAAATCACAACTAAGAAAGCAAATAACCCAATCAAAAAATGTGCAAAGGACCTAAATAGACACTTCACAAAAGAAGAAATACAAATGGCCAATAAATGTATGAGGAAATGTTCCACATCATTGGCAATCAGGGAGATGCAAATCAAAACTACCTTGAGATTTCACCTAACTCCAGTCAGAATGGCAATCAAAAAACACGAACAATAGCACCTGCTGGCGAGGATGTGGAGAAGTGGGAACCCTAATACATTGTTGGTGGGAGTGCAAACTTGTGCAACCACTTTGGAAAACAGTATGGAGGATCCTCAGACGAATGGGAATGAACCTACTATATGACCCAGCAATTCCACTACTGGGTATATACCCAAAAGAATGGAAACCAAACAAGTTTTTTTTTTTTTAATATTGAGTAGTTCTACTAAATAAATATGTCAACATTTCTAATAGAAAGTACCTGCAAAATTAATCAGGGAAATTATTGGAAAGAGGGAATGATAAAGTAGGCATATACCTTGAATCCATGGAGCACATTGGCCAACTACCATAACAATGCTGCAACAAACAAACTTCAATATTCAGTGACTTACAAAAACAGGTACTTATTTCTCCTTGTTCATAGTTTTGTGGATTATTAAGGTCAACTCAGTCCTAATCCATGGATCTTTTGGGCTTGTTCACAGGAGAAAGATTGAATAAGATATGTTTTTCTTTCTTCTTTTACCAATGTTACCTGGGAAGTGATCTCATGAGTTACATCATGATTCTAAGAACCAAGCCAAATCAAGAAAGTTCAATTTAGTCTTCTCCGTGTAGCTCACCAACTAAATTTTGGCCCAAGTAAATCATATGGTCAAACCTTAGCATACTGGGAAAAGAAAGTAGATGTCAAACACAATGAGAAGGTTTAGACAGAATGATCACAGGTTTGAGGCCTGCCTCAGAAATTCAGCAAGACTCTCAGGAATTTAGCAAGACCCCATTTCAATCAATCAATCAATGAGGGGGCCTGGGAGGCATAATGTCCCTTTCTAAGCCCTGTTTTCCTCTTCCATCTCTTAGTACTTGCCAGGCTCCTAGATGTAGATAACCAGCATTTCTTCCTGTAGATCTTTTTAGAGAGTTTTTTTTTGACAAATTTTATACTTTCTACATTTCTTTGTTTTTATTTATTCTAGTAATTGGTACAAAGGATAACTTTTACATTTAAATTATCTTTACTACCACAACAGGTTTTCATAAAGAATCATTAGGAATCTAATCTCTAAATTTTAGTTTGAGAATTTAATCTGTACATTATTCTACTTTATGAAGCTACTTTATAAATAGAAAGCCAGTGATATTATTATTGACCAATATCTTCTTCAGATGATATGATTCAGAAAATCATTTCCCCAGTTTACTTCTTTAGAAATAATATCCTGGATCAAGGCAGGAAACACTTTAAAAAGTGAACACATAACTATAACATATTACTACTGTGTTGCCACTTTATTCAGTATTGGAATACTCATTTAGTTCTCCAGTTGAGAGACAGTAGAGTGTCAGAGATAATGTCCAGATTTCAATTAACATAATACTGAATGAACATTAGTTAATTTGCATTAAAATTTTTTGCTTTTCTATTATCTTATCTTTACCATATTTTAATAGTACCAAAAATTGAAATGTAAATTTTGAGGAAAAGGAGACTGGAAAATATGTGATGCTTGGAAATGACATACTGTTTCTAAAAACCATTTGTCAGTCAAGAATGACTTAAAAGCAGCTCTTTTTTTCCCATTATTTTTCCTCTTATATTCAATCCAACTATCTTCTAATTTTGAGAAATGATGACCTGTGATTGACAAAAGACTTCCATTGCACTAATGCATTTGATTCTTATCAAAAATCTGGAAGAGAGGAAGAATATAATATTCACATGGTGTGTGTGAGGGGGTGGTAAATTAAAGAACAAATAGTCTAGGCTACATGCCAGGATGGATCACATAGGTAGCTAATGACAGGATGTGGATTGGAATTCATGTTCCTTTAACTCACTTCTTATACTTTATTCAGGGGAGATATATAATAAGGAGAACTACTATATCCTGTTTCCTTCTTAATGCTGTCTACTGTTTATTTATATTGATATTTTGTTTAAGGATGTTGCACATGGGATTTTAAAACTAAATATATTGATTTAATTTTTAAAATGTCCAATTAGATTAAAAGGGAGTTAGTGGAAGAGGACAGAAAAGGAAAAAGGAAAAGCAGAGAGGGGAGGTGGGAGAGAGAGAGCAAGGAAGAATGAGAACACCCATAGCTAAAGAAAATAAAATACAGATGACTCCTTATGCTCTACTGCAAAAAACAAGGATGCTTCTGAAATAAGAACCTATAATTGTTGCCTTATCATCATTATACAACTGAAAGGATATAAAACTTGAGCAATTCTCTTTGGTATGGAACAGTATCACATATCCTTTCTTCTAATATACTCTCCTTTACCTTGGAGATACTAAAGGTATTAAGCCAATAATCATATAAAAGAAACAAAGTTTTTTTCTTTATATTCTTTAATCTCTCTTTTTACTTGTCACTCTGTCTTTCCATGTCTGAGTATCTGTCTATTCTTCTCTGTCTATGTAGATGTGTTAAATAGTGTTTTCGAAAGAAGAAAAACCTTTATAAAAATCATAGACTTTGTATTCAATTCTTGATCTCTAACTAGTTGGGGTTAAAAATAAGAATTTCAAAGAAAGTTTTCAAGAACTTTAATTGGATTCAGCATAGATGCACTACAATTCATAAAGTTAATAGATTTTTACATAATAACACAGAGGTGTTCTTTGTGGGATATAGAAAATAATTTATAGAACTATATATAGAACTACATATAGAACTATATATAGCCCAGGGGGCTAAAAACAGAGTGTTTAACAAATGTATCGATTGATAGATAATTGTGCTAAATATAAAATCAGATATGAATTAAACAAGGGAAGGAAGCAGTGAAATATCTACATTCTTCAAAATTTCATTTGTATATATAGAAAGATATTGGCCTGAAGAGGATGTAGGTAGGTATTTGTGGATATAGCATGATCCAAACAAACTCTAAATTCAAACCAGCTTTCTCTGCTAAGTGAATAGTATATGAAAGTTATGCTGGAGAGGGTTGTTACTAAGGATATAGCACATCACTCTAGACAAGAGAGTTTTAGTTACTTCTAGCTAAGATGCTAAACTTCCAGACTTACAATCTTGCAGCTGCAACAGCATCAATGAACCAAAATTAGATCAACCTATCTTTGCTTTGTAGGAAACGGTAATTATAAAATAAATTCAACAACACAAATTGTTCCTGCAATCACTGGGATGTCCACTATTAGTATCAGACTTTAAACAAAGGCTTATGAAAAATTGTAATAGAGATAGTATTGTTAGTCAAGGGACATCACATAGAGGGCCACCTCTTCTAGTAGGATAGATCAGAAATATTTTAAATTTGTTATTTTTATTAGTGCATTGTAATCATATATCTTAATGAAGTACAGGATGGTAGAGGCATACATGCACACAGCACTCATTTAACCCTTCCTCAATTCCCACCCTCTTTCCTCTCCCTTCCCTTCTTCTCATGTTCAGATTAGTGATTGACTTTGATATGTTGTGAATGTACAACATATGCATTAGGGTGTTTCCCTCTCCTTTACTTTGATCACCTTCAGTTAGATCACCTTCTTTGATCATCTAAGGTTTTTCCTTCATCGTCTAGTCTTCCGCCTATGACCCACTTTCTTCCTAGCTTCCACATATTAGGAAGAGCATATGATTTTTTACTTTTTGTAATTGACTTACCTCACTTAGCATAATGTTTTCCAGTTCCATCCATTTCCCTGCAAATGACATGATTTTGTTCTTTAAAATACTTAGGGATAAGAATAGTTACAACCACTGTAAAGTTTAGTATGGAAGTTCCTTAAAAGATTAGGAATCGAATCAACATATGACCCAGCTGTACCACTCCTTGGTATCTTCACAAAAGAGTTGAAGTTAAAATACTATAGTGATACATGCATATCCATGTTTATAGCAGCTCAATTTTATTCACAAATCACATCATAACAAAATGGATCTACCCACCTCCATCTTCCCCTTTTTTTCTCTAAGCTCTGCGAGGCTCACCATTGCAGGTTGCATCTTCTAGGCTTCTTGCTTACTGGTTTATTTTTAGATGTGGTTAGCAAGATATCCTGGCAAAAACTTGAAAGCAGAAAAATAGAGAATGTTTAGTTACTTTGAATTTTGTTTTATTCTATGTTTTTTGTCAACTGTATTCTTCCTTAGTGTAGGACATATAAAGGCTTACATCATATTACAGATTCTCCTTCAACTAAAATCCACAGGGATCACTAAAGTATAAATGACATTACAGTATTGATATCCAATCGACTTTAATAGTTAAGGTTCTCCAGAGAAATGAAACCAATAAGGTATCTATGAATATATAGAAAGTGATGTCTTATGAACAATTGGCTTATGTAATTATGGAGGATTAGAAGTTCCAGGATCTTTCTTCTGCCAAGTAGAGGTTCAGAAAGTCCAGTTAAAGCCTAAGGCCCTATGAGCAAATGCTAAGCTGGTTGTAGTCCAGATCTAAAGGCTCAAAGGACTAGAGCTCTGAAGTCAGAGAGCAGGAGAATATGCATGGTTTTTTTTTCAGCACAAAAAGAGTGAGATTATTTTCTTCCTTTGGCTTTCTGTTCCATTTGGACTCTCAAGGAATTGGATGATGCCCTCCTACAATGGTAAAAGCCATCTTCTTTTACTAGGCCTGCGGATTAAAATACTAATATCTTCCAGAAACACTTTTATAGACATGCTCAGAGATAATATCTAATAAGTTATCTGGGCATGCTTCTTGAACAGAACTAGACTCTGAAGGAGACTTTCTCTCTCTCTCTTTTTTTTTTTTTTTTCAGAATCATGTTTAGCCAGAAACAATTCTCCAGAGCAAGGTTAAGCTATTATTAGGAAAAATGTAGCTGAGAGATTGGTGCACTCTTCCATGTATTTATGCAGGGGCAACTTTCTGGGTGCTCTATAGACTAGTCCTTGTATTGCTGAGATTAATTTATTCACTTTGTTTATTCCATACAGGAAAAATATTATATATTAGTGTCGACATGTAGATTACATATATGTATGTATATATACTATATGAGAAATTCATATAATAGAAAACAATTTATACTTTTTGTTGTATATTTTATCAGCTACTAAAAGATGTAGATTAAAATGTATGATTGTGGATTTATTAGTTTTCTTATAGTTCTGTTGGAGGCTGAAATATTAATTACACAAAAATTTAGAATTCTTCCATTTTCTTATATATTTTCCCCAGTAAAATTTATACCTTAATATACACTTAGTTTTTATAGAGCTACAGTAGCTCTTTGTTATAATTTGCATGAGTTAACATTTGTAATTTACTTAAAAATCTGTTGTATATATTTATATTTTCAGGTATATTTCTTATAAATAACATAAAAACAAAATTTGAATTTTATGCATACAGTGATCTTCCATTATTAGACCACTTTTGCATTTAAGATAAATGTTATTTGTGTTTAACCTTACTCTCTTAATAGTTATTTTTATTTTTCTTATAATTATTTATTTACTTATCTATGCTTTTCTTTGGATTGATATTTGATTAATGTATTTTTCTATCAATATTTTATTATTTATTTAGTGACTAACATAGATATTATAATAATCATTTAAAAATAACCAAAGCCCAATATAAGTGGAATCCTTCTTTATACACTAGGAATGACTTGTATTGTTTTAATTCTAGTTACTTTTCATCCTTATTTTTATACACTTGTAAAATATTTTAACCCCACATTTTAAAACTGAAAAGACACTAACAGCACTCTTCAATATGGACAATATTTATTTAATTTGTCAATATATTTATTCTTTCTTGCATATTTATTCATTTCTGTATCTCTTAACTAAGTTGTTCTGAGATTATTTCCCTGTACTTATGAGTGCTATGGTATGTGTTCAACATGGTGTCATATCTCTTTTAACCTCTCTTTTCCTCATGTTTCTCTGTAGATATTTCTTTTTTTTTTAAATTTTTTATTGTAGTAATTCGTGCAATATAGCATACATCTTTGTTAAGTACGAGTTGTTAACAACATATTTGCACACAATTCTCATTTGACCCCTTCCCCAATTCCCACCCCAATCCCCTCCCTCTCCCTCCCCCTCAGGTTCACTTCAGTGAGTGACCTTGATATGAATGTGTAAGTACATCATGTGCTTTAGGGCGTCCCTCTGCCCCTTGCGTCCACTACAATTAAATCAACTTCGTTGCTTATCGAGGATCACTCCTTTTCATCTGGAGACCCTCCTATGCCCCGTCTTCTCCCTAGCATCCACATATTAGGGAGAACATATGCTTCTTAACTCTTTGTGACTGACTAATCTCACTTAACATAA
>PVLC010027353.1:0-21705 GCA_004027655.1 Graphiurus murinus
TCCGCAACTTAGTGAGACTCGGTTTCAAAATAAAGAATAAAAAATAGGGCTGGGGGTGTAGCTCGGAGGTAGAATGCCCCTGAGTTCAATCCCCAGTACCGCAAAAAAAAAAAAAAAAGAAAGAAAGAAAAAAAAAAAACTTAAAAGGGCCAAGGAATAGCTTTTAGTCTTGTAGGTCACTAGTTTCAATCCCAGTACCAAGAATTATAAATAAACAATAAATAAATAAATAAATAAATAAATAAATAAATAAATACTGAATTGGCTCTTCTGGGCCTTTCATATCTTTATATAAATTTTATATTGTTTGTCCCTATCCACTAAATAAGTGCTATTTTTTAAAAAATTGAAAATAGATTAAACTATAGATAAAGATAAAAAGAAATCAGTGTCATTTTACAGAAGTATTATTTTATCATTTTGTAGTTTTTATTGGTGCATTGTAATTATACAACATAATGAGATTCAAAGTGATATACTCAAACATGCACACACCAATCAGTTAGTTCCCTCTATTTTCAGGAGCATAGAGTGGCTCTCCATTTATTGATTTCTTTAATTTCCTTCATCAGAATTTTATAGCTTTTTTCATAGAGCTTAAACATTTTGTTAAATTCATACCAAAGTATTTAATTTTGTCCCTGTTAATGTGAATAATATTTTAAGTTTCACATTCCACTTGTTTATTAGTTTTATATGAGTGATTAACTTCAGTATGTTAGCCTCATATCCTGCAAATATACTTTAATAATTTTTTGTTTTTGTTTCAGGAGTTTTTTTCTACATCATTTTGGAATTTCTATATAGACGAACATGTCATCTACAAACAAAAGCAATTTTATTTCTTCCTTCCAACATATATGCAGCTTTATTTCTTTCTCCTATCTTCATACACTATCTGGAACTCCCAATAGGATGTTTAAAACCAATTAGGGAAGGAGATCTCTTGCTTTCCTCTGCTCTTAGCAGGAAAACTTAAGTTTTTTAATATTAAAAATGATACTCTGAGGCTTTTGGGCTTCATATATATTTTTTTAATGAATTCTAGGATGTTCTCCTCTATTCCTAGTATGCTGAAGATTTGCTCGTTTCTTTCTTTATTTATTTTATCCAGGAATAGGTTTTACTTGATATGATCATGTGATTTCCTTCTCCAGCATATTGTTCTGATAGATTATACTAATTGATTTTCAAATGTTGATCCAGTCTTACATACCTGGTCGAATTACAAATTGGTGGTGGCCATAATTTTTGTATGTTGTTGGATCCAATTTATATATATTTTGTTGAGAATTTCTGCATCTATATTCCAGGTTGTTACCAGATTGTGGTTTCATATTAAAATCAAATTGTCTTCATAGAATGAGTTTGGAAGCATTCCCTCTGCTTCTATATTCTGGAAAAGATTGCTTAGAATCAGTGTAATTACTTCCTTTAATGTTTGGTAGAATTCATCAGTGAACTCATCTGGACTTAGTGCTTTCTGTTTTGGAAGGTTAATAATTATTAACTCAATTTATTTAATACTCCTAGGAGTGGCTAGAGCTCTGTAATGAGATGTAATAAATATAGATCTATTTCTTCTTGTGTGAGTTTTGACAAATTGTGTTTCAAGATATTGGTTTATTTTATCTGTTATCAAATTTGTGAGCATCAAATTGTTCATAATATTCCATTATTATTTTTATGAGTATTGGTTTTGTGTCACTCTTTAGTAATTTATATCTTCTCTCTTAGCATTCTTATATTTATTAATCTTTTAAAAAACCCAAATTTTAGTTTTGTTGATTTTTTCTATTAATTTATTATCTTCAACTTCATTGATTCTGTTATAATTTTTATTTTATTTTATTCAGATTATGTGTCCTTTTTATTTATCTATGGTAGGAACTTAGATTGTTGATTTTACAACTTTAATAATATGCTATCAATGCTAAAAATTCTATTGCAATCAGTGCTGTAAATTTCCCTCTATGTACTGCACTCACAAAATCCTACTGATTTTGGTATTCATTATCATTAATATGTTCCTTATATATCTCTCTCTTTACTATATCTATCTATCTGAAAGAAGTCTGAAGTAATTAGATAAGCTATCAGATATGAGAGACACATGATCATCAAATCTGAAAAAATAACTAAATCTGAAGAAATAAAAGGAATTGAAAATATGGACAAGAATAATAACCAAGTGAATTTTTAAAAGCATCGAATGAGCTATCAGTAGTATTTTATAATAATAAAATTTAAGTAGTGATAAAACCATTGGTTTATAATTTTAAAATGAATAAATGTTTTAAAAATCCACATTATATAAAGAGAAAGATATGAATAATACTGTTTATAAAAACATGATATTTAGAATAGTAAGAGTAGTAGAAAAAAGGAGACTGAGAATGCCTTTTATATCTTTCACACCAATTATACTCTCTCTCTCTCTCTTTTCTTAGAGTACATGTCATTTGTTTTTTGTTTGTTTTCAGGTTCCATGGAACACTTAGTAGCATTTTAAAATAAATAGGTAAATAAATTGTGTGTTTGACATTTTCTGACATTGAATTTGCCTCTTTTTACATGCTAAGTCGTCATGAGGACAAGTATGTGGTTAATAAATTTTCAAAGATAAGTTTCTTAGTTTATTTTTTGGGGTTGTTTACTTGATACTGATGTCAATCAGGGTACCCACAGTGGTAAGAGCTTATTTTTATTTACCTTTATAACGTGAATAAAATTATTTGAAGTCTCACTTACCTTGAATGCTCTTGGACTTGCTACCTTAATCATTATTTTTGCTCTGTGGCCTTCTGCATTTTTACAGCAAAAGTCCAAGAGCATCAGGGTTCAAATGGCTTCAGTTCAAAAGTGGCTTTAGTTATTATCTCTTTTTATGTCCTTCAGATAGACTTCTTACTTTTTGCCAGCTCTTAGATTTTTACAAACTAAATATCAAATATTTGATACTTTATATTTCAGTTGTTTTCAGTTAGAAGCTTAGTCATCATCCCTAATCTAAAATCCTGTGCAAATTGAAATCTTGTATTGCCATTCATCCTCTTAATCATGTAGCAGTATCTGGCTCTGCAAGTATAAAACTAATTTTTCTGCATTTGTTTCTTAAGTTCCTTTAGCCAGTTTTTTTAGATCTCTAATTAGAATATTATGAATGGGCTAGCCATCCTTCAATCTTTCCACAGATAAAAGAAAGACTTTTCTTGTTCAAAAGAGCTGTAATTCTATGATTACAAATTAAAATATGACCATTTCACTTTGAAATAATATCTAATTTTTCTTCCTGTTTATTATATTGTGACAATATGCTAACACATTTGAGTGGGCATCTGTTTCCTGAGGAAATGCCTTCCCAATTCCTTTGTACATAGTTCTTCTTTTCTTTGGAATGGCCCAAACTTAGATGATATGTGACAGAATGACAAAACTCAGAATAAAGTAAACTCCACAGCAATCCATAAGATCTGTGTGTTGCAAGGTATGTTATTCAACTCAACCTTGGGTAATATATTCTCATGTGAATGCAGAATTAAAAAGCTTTTGAAGCAGTCATCTGGATTTATGCTCTGCAGTGAGATTCAATAAGTGCAGTAGCCCTATTCTGTTCTTAAGCCTTCTTCAGTTATGTTAACAAAGCAATAAGCTACTAGTAAATGTTCTTTACTTTCTTTTTTTTTAATTATTATCGTGCATTGTAAGGTACAAATTGATAACGACATATGTGCCCACATTTCTCATTTGACCCCTTCCCCAATTCCCACCCCGCTCCCTCGCCCTCCCTCCCTCTCAAGTTCAATTTAGTGAATAACCTTGATGTACATTAATTACTTTGTTAAGTTATGTATTAATAAGAACTCAGTATTTTTAAAAGCTCACTTACAGTAGCTTAAAAAGAAATATATTGATGAAGTAAGGAAAAAGTAAGAAAGGAGGGAAAGAATGGAGGAAGGGAAGAAGAGAGGAAGGCAAGGAGGGAGGGAGAAAACATACTTGTTCATATTCATGAAAAGTCTGTGCTTGTCTAACTGAAAACACTAAATTAGTTTACTTTTCTGCCTTAATAATTGAGAGAGGAATGCTGTTTTAAACCATCTCTGGCTTTGCTTTATTATTGTTGTTGTTTTAAAAGATCATTTATTGCTGAGAGATTGCCTGACCTCTATAATTAGAGTCAACATCATTACATAGTAAAAAAAGTGTGTGGTATTTGGAGACAGACTTACTTTGAAATCTGAATATGTCATTTAACATTGTGTTGTATTTAGAACAATAGGTAGCTTCCCTGTACCACTCTCATTTTTGTTCTGTAAAATGTATACCATAACATCTATCTCATAGAGTTGTCAGAGCAAATTGAAAAAAAAAATTAAAACACTTGATTAGTCTGTCTAAAATCATTAGAAATGTTTGTTCTTTGTTTTAATGTACTATTTCTTCTCCCTTTTTTTTCTCCATACATTAATGCTAAACAGCTCAACTGTACAATATTATCTACTATTATCTATAATTTGTGATCTTTGTACCTTAAATTGATATGAGAGATTGTAGACAATATAGAAAAAACTTTTGCTTGTCCATCAAGGGCCAGCTTAGATGTATTTATGTAGCATTCTACTCCCTGTTCTTCAACCAAACAGAGTTAAACACTTTCCACATTGCCCTCTATAACAATCTGAGCATTTAGAATATCCTTGCCTGTGTTATAATTATATTTATATATGTCTATCTTTTCAAAAATTTGAACTACAAAAACAGGAGTTGTAGGAAACAATTAGTTAACACACATTTTACATATGAATATATGAACATCAAGTATAGTTTTCTTTCTTTGACCTTCCATAAAATCTTCCAATAAAGAGTTTTTTTTTTTAATTTCTGGTTGGTGACATGAAAGCTTTTAGAGCTGGGTCTAAGATACAGAGAATGTTCAATTCCTATAAGTTAGTACTAGTTAGTGGTGTATATAACCTAGTGGAGGCAGAATAGCTTACTTGCCTCTAGAGCTGACTGCTAGGACTTGAGTCCCGAATCATCCACTTCCCAAAGGTATGAAGTTTCCTTATTTGTAAAATAGGAACAGTAAGACAATCTACCTTATAGATTATAATAAAAATCTGATAAAAATTATTCCGAGAATTGTGATAACAGTAGAAAAGTATTTAAAATAAAGTAAGTACATGTTAAATAAACATGTCTATGAGCTAAGCTTTGGCATCAGATTATTTTGAGTTGCTTTATCTTGCATTATCTGAGTGAAACATATTTGACAATTATGTTTCTAAACCAAATTTTAATCTATGATTTATAAGCATTATATCATAATTTACCTGGGAGTTTTGAGATGATGCACATGTAGAATCCAGAATAAAGTGACCTGTAATAAACAAGAGCTGCCATCAGAATTTATCGTTTCTAAAAATTTCTTAATTGCTCAATACTCCATTTTTGCCATTGAACACTTGGATCACTTTCATAATTAATTTTCATGAAAGTAATAAAAGTAAAATGTTAGACTAAATCAATTTTTAGAAGATACACCATTAACTCACTATTTGTCATCAACATATAGGCAATATGTCTATAATCTTCAAATACCATCAATATCTTTATACATTAAAGGTAGTAGCATGGTATAAAAAATGCTATTTCAGTTCTCTCAATTTAACTAGATTAAATTCAAGGAAAGAAAAAACAAGTAAAAATGGAAATAATTTTACCTTTAATATTATAATCTGAAGGCAATCTGCTTACTTATGTATTTATTTATTTTTGATTTCTTTGGCTAAAAGAAATCTAATGTTTTTAAAACATCTAAAAGATGCTAGGTAAAAATAAATAAATAAATAAATAAATAAATAAATAAATAAATAAATAAATAGATGCTAGGTTCTTTCAGGTCTTTTCTGAGTTTTTTTTTTTTTTTTCCTTGAGCTTTCATGGTCATTTTCTTATTTTTTGTGAATATGCAGTTACTTTTGCAGTTGGATATTCTAGTCTTCAATATCTGTTTCAAAAAGAGGGCAAAGAGAGAAATGACAGGAGTAAAAATGAGTGTCTTTTTTTGGTTTTAAATCCCCTGGAATTTACTTAAGCTAGAAAGGAGGGAAGTGTCAAAAAAGAAGGAGGTACAAGAATAAAGCTACCCATCTCTGTGTTTATACCTATGTGAGTGGAAGTAGCAACCAACAAGCAAAACACAAATTCTCTCTCATATTTGACAGACAGGATCTTTTTTGCAGACCATGGCTTCCACAAATTCTGTGTAAGTTGTTCAAGAGTATATACTCAACTGCATTTCCCAGGTTGAGGATGGGGAAAGAGTAATTGTTACTATGAAAAGAGTAAAATCAACTCACTTATGTATGATTAATTTACCATCCAAGTCTTCCACTGGAAGTTCCAATCTTTTAATAGATATCTCAAGTGCCAAAATTATTGCCTCTGGCAGATTCTGCTCATGCAATAGTTGTGTAGGTGTGGAGATGGATTCCTAGTGCTTCCTATTCCTTTGTCTTCACAGAATTCCCCTACTTTTTTTTTTTTTTTTTGAACCCAGAGCTACAATTCCAGCCCTTTTATTCTTTATTTTGAAACAGGGTCTCACTAAGTTGAAGAGAGCCACACTAAGTAGCTGAGACTGGCTGCAAACCCAGATCCTCCGGTCTCAGCCTCTCAAGTACTGGGATTACAAACGTGTGCCACCACACCTGGCTATTCTTGTTATTAATATTAAAGTTATTCTAAGCCCAGTTCTGTGTAAATTTCTCAATATATTTTTCTTCTATAACTCAAACTATGTTCTATGTATTATGTATATATTTATAGCTCTAGTTAGCCCTTTCCTTGAATGCCTTCTGAAGATATGTATATATTCAGAAAAATATTAAATATATATGTGTATATTTATATTTATATACATATATATAACGGCACTATAATTTTTATGGTACTATAATTTTTCTAGTACCATTGGCATCTCAGTACTTTTAAGAGGCTTTCCTGAGACCAACAGAAACATTAAGATATAATTAACAACAAAAAATAAAGCTCTGCAATAGTATCCGAGAACATATTTCTTTCCTGCCTAATAATAATTATGTGACATTATACAAGGAGTTCAGTTTCAGCTGAACTTATCTGTTACCTTATCTGTATGCAAATGTAGGATATTCATTGTTAAATAATCTAATAATCCTTTCAGCTTTCAAATTTCATTATTTAATTTCAACCTGGCTGGCTCAATGACCTTGATATTGATAACTAATATGTCACTTTATCTTGTGAAAACTGTAAGATGTAAGATTTCATTTATATAAATAACAGAAAATGTATTTAAGATCTATGAAGTAGTTTATAATAACCTATATGGCTGCAAAAAGAAAAATGCATAGAGGAAGAAAGAGAAAAAAAGAAAAAGAAAGAAAGAAAGAAAGGAAGGAAGGAAGAAAGAGAGAGAAAGAAAAAAACTAGTGAAAGAAAGAACTAGTGAGTTGGAATAACAGAAATAAAAATGTTAAGTTAAAAAATAATCTATGGCTAAGTATGCTGGAAAAAATGTATGTAGGTAGCCTCATGAATTAGAGAGAAGATGAAACATAATACTAGGATTAAGGTAGCAAGATAGAGAAATTAGCAAAGCATGGTGGCACATGACTGTAATCCCAGTACTTAGAAGGCTGACATAGGAGAATTTCAGGTTCAAGGCCAGCATTTGGTAATTTATCAAGAATTTGTTTCAAAATATAAAGGTCTAGCATATAGCTCAAAGGTAGAGCATCCCTGGCTTCAATCCTCAGTACCAAAAAAAAAAAAAAAAAAAAAGTAAAAGAAAGCAAAGGAGGGA
Source organism: Graphiurus murinus (assembly GCA_004027655.1). NCBI lineage: Eukaryota > Metazoa > Chordata > Mammalia > Rodentia > Gliridae > Graphiurus > Graphiurus murinus. The sequence goes on from PVLC010027353.1 coordinate 7,853, forward strand.
GATTGCTCATGTGTGAGTGAAGACTGAACAAAATGCTTCTGCTTCTGTGAGTTCTTGTGACAGAAGCCAGTTCTGCATATCTTAATCTGGCTATTTATAAAGTTCTCACTTCATCATAACCTCTAGAATAGATCTTCCATAACTATGAAATGAATTTGTCTATATACTAATACCATTTATGAGGAAAAAATATCTTTATCCATGATCTGAACTTTTTAAAAAAATCTAGGTCCTTATAAAGATTGTTCTATATTAAACTCTGAATCTAAAAATGTGGCATATTTCTACATCTATGCATTAAAAAATATACATAAACTGGGCGTGGTGGCACGTAATCCCAGCACTTGGGAGGCTGAGAGCGGAGGATCCAGGTTTGCAGCCAGCCTCAGCTACCTAGTGAGGCACTCCACAACTTAGTGAAACCCTGTTTCAATATAAAGAATAAAAAATAGGGTTGGGAGTGTAGCTTGGAGGTAGAATGCCCCTGAGTTCAATCCCCAGTACCAAAAAAAAAAAAAAAAAAAAAAAAGATATATCTCTATCTCTATCTATCTATCTATCTATCTATCTATCTATCTATCTATCTATCCCTAAACCGTCTATTAGGCACTCAAATGAAATAAAAAATGATTCCTAAACCATCACTGAATTTAATAAATCAGGCCACGTTATCTTCATATTATGTAATCAGAATGCAAGACATAAAATTGAGTGACATAAGTAGACAGACTATGGAACCAAAGTAGAATCAAATATAGAGTATTCATTGATTCATTCAGAGTTGCATTGATTGAATGTGTGGTAGTCACTGATTACAAATACAGCTACTATACACACAGGGTTCAGTAGGAAAAAGAAATGTGAAGCAACTAATTACAATGCAATGGATATACACAAGAAAAATAGTGAAGACAAATATTTTCAAGATGTTTCAGAAAGAAGATTAGATTTTAAGAATCATTCTTCAAAATTAGGTGGATGTACATGTAGTGAGAGAGACTATGGAATTAGGGAGAACATTTAGGAAAGCAGAATTCTATTGTTAAGAGAGTGAAATGTCATTGATCCCATGTTCTTAAAATGGCAAGTAGTAGCAAAGTTTGAGCGCTAGTCTACTATTACTGTATAACAAGTTTCCACACACTTAGCACTTTAGAACAATAACTTTGCAGATTCTTTGGGTCAGGACTCTGGTATATTTTCACTATGTCTGTGCTCTGAGCTTCATAAAATTAAAATAAAGTTTTGATTCAATTTTGTTCTCATTAGAGGTTCAACTATAAAACAATCTGCTTCTCTTCAGCCTCTTATTATCAGAATATTTTGTGCCTATATGCCTGTATCATTCTGGACTTCATCATGATGTATGATTACAAAGCACTAACAAAAAAAATAAATAAATAAAAAGAAATCAATTTCTTGCTGCTCTGCCTCTGGTTTCCTCTTTCTTGTTAGCTGTTGTCTGGATCACTTGTAGCTACTAGACAGTGTTCCCAGTTCTTTGCTATGTGGTCTTTTCTGTCTTTAAAGCCAGCAACAGAGAATCTTATTCTCATCAAGCTCCTGTCTTCCGGAAAAGCATCATCACATTTCAATGGTTATCTGATTATGCTGGGACTTTCATGGTTATCTCCTTTTTGATTAATTTGAAATAAACTGATTATTGATCTAGTTGCAAGCATGATATCCCTGTATATACATCCATTTTATCTTTACTCAAAGGTAGAGAATTATACTTGGCATATATTCAAGGAGATAACAATCTTGGATTGCATCTTGGTGACCTGACTAATAGCCTGGACTGGAGAAAGTAAATCAATGGATGGGGCAGCAATAAAGTCATTTGCTTTAATACTAAATTGATGGCTTTGGGCACCTTTATGAAAAATATTTGATGTCTTAACAAAAAAAATGGGGATTTATGTTTTGGGGAAAATGGAAATTCTGGAAGATATTCTGAAATGAAGTGATAGTATACAGATCCATTTTATAAAGGTAACCTGTCGGGCGTGGTGGTGCATGCTTGTAATCCCAACATTCGGGAGGCTGAGACCAGAGGATCCGGGTTCGCAGCCAGCCTCAGCTGCTTAGTGAGGCACTCCGCAACTTAGTGAGACTCGGTTTCAAAATAAAGAATAAAAAATAGGGCTGGGGGTATAGCTCGGAGGTAGAATGCCCCTGAGTTCAATGCCCAGTACTGCATAAATAAAAAAATAAAATAAAATAAAAATTAAAAAATAAAGGTAACCTATTTCAGAACAGAGGAGAAAGTATCTATTTAGACAGAACCTAAGACAAACAGAATTGATGATGTTTATAATAATTTCATTCAAGGATTTCCATTAGGAAGAATTCTATTTCTGGAAAGGGCACTTTGGACACTTGTAGAAATACGTCTGATTATCAGAATATTTCTAGGTAGCTACTGAACCAATTCTGAATGTTGCAAATTTAATTCAAGACAACAGGAAATGAGCCAAGTCCTAGAAAATCTTGAATTCCCTGCATAACAGTCATGCGATCAAGACTTATTGGAATTATCTAAGTCTGTGAGAATATTTCATTTAAAGTATATATTTTTTCAGTTTAAAATAATAATATTTTTAAAAATGTAAGTAGTTTGCATAGAATCAGAAATGAACTTTGTTTTGCAAATATACAATGAATTGCTAGTATTTTTGAACTTATATCAGCGATAACAACACTGCTCATATTTCAGTTGGCAATTCAACACCTTCCAAATAGTCTATTTCCTTCATTATGATTTATTTTTATGCTTGCAGGTATAATTATTTCTCAGAACTTACCTATTAATGTGCATATCATTTTATTACATAATTTTCCTTTTGTTTTTTTCTGCTTGATGTTAGTAGATTAAATTAGTATCTTTAAATTATTTTATAGGTTATATTATCTACAAATTTAATTTCAGAAGAAGAAATATATATGACCAAAAACAAAAAAAAAAAACTAAACTAAAAAAATAATTGCTATTTAGCACTGGCAAGAGGTGTGCATTTTTTAAATGGTAAAGACATACAAAATTCTTTCTTCTAGCTTTTTAAAATTTACAGTGCATTATCATTATCTATGTCCGTTCCATCGTACAATGCCACACCAGAACTACTATTCCTAACTATAACTTAATATTTGTTAATCAACCTTTCACCATCCTGCCCTCTGATATTCTCTCTAGCCTCTTGTAACAACCATTTAACTCTCAAAGTAAGAGACAATTTTTTTAAAATTCCACATGTATGAGATCATGCAGGACTTGACTTTCTGTACTTGCCTAATTCCAATTAACATAATAATCTTCAGTTGAATCCATTCTCAAATGACACAATATTCTTTTTATGTTGAGTAGTATTCCTTTGTGTATATGTGCCACATTTTCTATGTCCATTCATCAGTTGATGGAAACTTAGGTCATTTCTTATTTCTTGGCTATTATGAATGATGCTATAATGAACATATGGGTACAGATGTCTTGCTGACTTTATGATTTCACTTTCTTTGGCTCTATGCACACACACATATGCATATATAATGTACATATATATACATATTATATATGTATATATAATATGCCATATGGTAGTTTCTATTTTCAATTTCTTGAGGAACTTCCAAACTATTTCTACAATGTCTGCACAATTTACATCACCACCAACAGTGTTCTAGAGTTCTCTTTCCTTCACATAAAAGGTGGGGGTTATATGAGATGTCTTCATGGATGAAACAATGCTTTTATTCTGGAGGAGTTTCATTATAAAGGGGCAGATGAGGTCCATTGTATTCTGTGTCTCTGTTTCTCTTTCCTTCTGCCCCTCATTTTGCTCTTCTGCCATATGATGCCTTCTGCCATGTAACCATGCAGCATGCAGTTCCTTAACAGATACTGTCCCTTCAATCTTGTACTTCCCAGTGTCTAGATCTGTAAAGAAATAAATATTTGCTCTTTTATTGGTTCATTGTAATCATACATCTTTGTAAGGTACAAGCTGATAGAGGCATACATGCATACACCTCTCATTTAACCATTCCCCAATTCCCACCTCATTCCCTCCTACTTCCCTCCTCATTTTAGGCTTAGTGATTGACTTTGATATGTTTGTGAATGTACATCATGTGCATGAAGGTTTTTCCCTTCCTGTCTCATCACCTTCAGTTAAGTTACCTTCTTTGCTTATCTAAGGTTTCTTTTCTTCATCTAAAGTCCTGCTTATGACCACTTTCTCCCTAGCTTCCACATATTAGGGAGAACATCGATTCTTTACTTTTTGTGGATGACTAATCTCACTTAACATAATATTTTCCAGTTACATCTATTTCCTTGCAAATGACAAAATAAATAAATAAATAAATATTTTAGAACCGAAAAAAAAATATTTGCTTTTTATACTTACTGAGTTTTAGACATTCTGTTGTAGAAGCACAAAATGAACTAAGACAAATAATGAGTTGTTGTAGAGGTTGTTAAAACCCATCCCACATATCATGGCCTAAATCTGAAAATTCACCTCTAGTTTTGGATACATTGTAATTTCTATACATTAGATTCTCTGCATGAGGAATTTCTCAAAACCTCAAAAACAGCCTCAAATTGTCAGTAATAAAACAAGATAGATAAATACATAAGCTTACTCATTCCTCAATAAAACACTTCTAAGAAACATTCTTCTCCCTATGAAGTTACTATGAAAGTATCCACCTGCCAACAGTGGTAATGAGGTCTATAGCTCACACTGTAGTGGATTTCTTCTCATCCCAAGTACTTGTGCTACAAACTCCTACTCTTTGGCATTATGTCCAAATAAAATATCTTCAAATTTTTCTCTCAGGTATGTTTGACATGGGAGTAGGAAAACTAAAGCAAATACAAAATACAAAATAAAATCCAACAAATATAGAATGTTGACATTTTTTAATTGTTGTTCATTTGGCTGGAAAAGATTTCCCTCAGATATGTGCATGGTTTACTTCCATTCTTTAAGTTTTGCTCAAGTATCACTTGTTTGATATTGGTTTTCCTGACTATCCAATTTCAAAAGTTTAAATAAGCCATGACAAGCTTCCTTTTTACACTTTTACATTTCATTTGAATTTCCTGGGGGACAACAAAGGGATATTATCAGATGAACACAAGCTTTAGGGCATTTTGCTTGGTAGAGAAGTTCAGTTGGGGCTTAAGTGGTAGGGGTCAGTAGTCTGGGGATGGCTAAGTCTGTGTTGGAAGATGAGCCAATTAGCAATATATATATATATATATATATATATATATATATATATATATATACTTTTATATTATATATAATATATAATATTATTATATATAATATAATATATTATATTATATAATAAAAACAATAAAAGATCATAATTTGCACATAAATATCTCTTTAGAAAAGAAAAATGTGCATTTTAATATTACCTATCCAAAATAATATTACAACCTAAACTTCCAACTGGTTCGATTCATACTTCCATTAAAGACAGTTTTGCTTCTTTGTAGTCTTAGCTACTTTAAAAAACCTCATTCAATTTCTGTTACCATGGAGTAAATTTAAAGTCACATTAGCATCAGACTATTCAACTGAAAATACTTGTTTTCATTTCTCATAGCTGAAATGGATTTTCAACAACTGTTGCCATTAAAGAAAAGTTATCTTCAATGCTTATTCATTTTTAAGGCTTCTTTCCGATCATTTGTGAAGACAATCCTGCTGTGAATAGCTTCCTCTTAATGCTTCCTTCTAGAATATCAAAACATACCTTTCTATAGACATTTTTACTTCAGATATGAGCATTGAATAAAAACTGCCTTTTGATTATACTTTGAAAGGAGAAATTTATACCAATGTTAGTCTTAATCCTGAGACAACAAATTCATAGCTAAATTCCCAGAGTTTATAGTGAATTCATCCTCATTTTTAAAGAGAATTTTTAATGTACAAATATGGATAATAGTATAATTCTTAGCCATTAGTCCAAAACACATAAAATAAATAAGTACTAGAGTATTTGAATTTTCTGTAATAGATATTACAAAGCATATTATACTTTTTTTCTGTTATCACTTTCTCTATATATCTATATATGCATATGACTAGATTTATTTTTATATATGTATATAGATTTCTATAGATATTTTTAACACACACACACACACACACACACACACACACACACACGTGCTTGTTCTTTCTCTCTTCTTTTCTTTCTTTGCCCCTCTCTGTCCTTCTGCCACGTTTCCTTCTACTACATACATACCAGTTTCCAGAACTATGGAGAACCATGATTAATAAATGTACAATAAAATTTTGATCAAAATAAGGAAAACCAGGCCATTAAAAGAGAACTTGAAAAATAATTAATACAAAACTTTTGAAATAAAACTCCAAAATATGAATGTATGTTTGTATTTTGAGACAAAAATCACTTGACACTTTTAGTAATACTTGGTGACTATAGATTTTTTAAATACAGTTCATGACTATTTTAAAAATATTAATTAGATGGGTGTGTTGGCACACACTTGTAATCCCAGTACTTGAGAGGCTGAGACCAGAGGATTCAGGTTCATGGCCAGCCTCAGCTACTTAGTGAGGACCTTCATAACTTAGTGAGACCCTGTTTCAAAATAAAGAATAAAAAATAGGGCTGGGGGTGTAGCTTGGAGGTAGAATGCCCCTGGGTTCAATCCCCAGTACTGTAAACTTTTCATATAAAACTTGCACAATCTGCTCATTTTATGTCTTATTTTTCTCAAAGATTTTAAATATATAGCTAGAGAAAAACAACTATTTGAAAATCAACTAAAATCTGCAACTGTTCCAAATATCCACAGCATAATAAATAGTAGTCAAGGTATGCATAAATAAGTGCATCTTATCTTACAGCGAGGCAACTAAGACACTGAAAAAATTTATTTGTCTCTTCTCTTGTGTTAAGTTCATTTAAAAATACTAGACTAATTACTGTTAATTTCCCATGAATAAGCATAAAATCAATTCAAACACATATTTGTCCTAGCCAAAGTGAAGTTATATAGGAAGTCACTCTTTGAGTCCCTTTCCCACTATTACTTCTTAAAAACAGTAGTTGTCAGATTAAGTAATATGCAAGAAACAATAAGATTTTCCAATTGTCTTAGTGTATAATCTGCTGCTATAACAGAACACCAGAGCTCTGTAATATATAATTAATAAAAATTTTATTTGGCTCATTATTTTTTTTTCAGTTCAAACTCAGCAACTTTATTTTATGCTTTATTGGCACATTATAGTTACACATTATAATATAAATCGCCTTGACAGTGACATACATGCACAAAGCACTTGGTGGGCCTTTCCTGCTTCCCCATTTTCCCCCTTCTCAATACAAAGTACTGAGATTGACATTGGTATATTCACACATATACACATAGTCAATGGTAGTATTTCCATTAATGAACCTCAGTCTTCCCCCTCCTCTTCCCTTAGGCCACTTCCCTGAGGTTTTTCCTCCATTGTCTGGAGTCCCTTTGGTGTCCTAATTACCCCCTAGCTTACACATATTAGAGAAAACATATGCCCCTTCAGTTTCTGTGACTGGCTAAGTTTGCTTAACAACGTTCTCCATATCCTTACATTTTCTTGCAAGTGACATAATTTTGTTCTTCTTATTGCTGAGTAGAATACAACTGTGTGTATCTCTCATATTTTTGTAATCTATTCATCTGTTTATGGACAGTTAGGTTGGTTCCATAATTTGGCTATTGTGAATTCTGCTGCATATATTAAAACAGCATGGCAATGGCACAAAAACAGACACATAGATCAATGGAGCAGAATAGAAGATATAGAAACAAACCCACACACTTATAGCCAATTGATTTTTGACAAAGATGCCAGACATATATGTTGAAAAAAAGACAAATTTTTCAACAAATGGTGTTGAGAAGTAAGAGACACTCCGGGCAATCGCTGTATTACTCTCCAGCCTCTCCACACTCCTGTAATGTTTGGAACAGCATTCTCACTGTAGTAATCCAAAACAATTGACCACACAACTTAGAGGAAGGAAGATTTATTTACTAAAAGATTTTGAAGATGTAGAAGTTTAGTCCATGTGAGGCCAAGTTTGCAGAGCTCAGAGCATGGTGGGGGGAAGCAGAGATAGGGAATGAGTAGGGCTCTGCTCTCACATCATGGAGGCTGGAAACAGAGTAGGGGGAGGAGAGACCTTATATAACCCAAGGAGACATCTGTAGGCATCCCTTCTTGGAAACCAAGCTCCACTCCCAACATTGCTACCTTGTCTCCATGAAGGCCCAGGGACTATTATCTTCATTAAGAGTTTCCAAACTCTTAATGAGAGTTTCAACAGAATGAATAACATATCATTTTATGCCCAGGAAGTAGAGCATTAAAACCTGAATAAAATTTCTTTTTTTTTAGGTTATTTTAGAAGCTGATTTATTTCCCAAACACAAAAACTTCCTCTCCTCTTTACACAACAGTAGTATCTATTGTGATAAGTATTGTTCAATAAAAAATACTACATGCTTTTCCAACAAGATTTTGCTCTGTGGCTCATAAATTGGGTAGGAAATAGTAGATATATTACACTACATTTTCAAAAATTTCTAGTCAGGCATGGTGACGCACACTTGTAACCCCAGTACTTGAGAAGCTGAGACAGGAGGACCACGCGTTCAAAGCTGGCCTCTGCAATTTAGAGAGACTCTTTGCAACTTGGTGAGACCCTGTTTCCAAATAAAAAATAAAATCTATGTAGGTGTGTAGTTTGGCGGTAGAATGCCTCTGGGTTCAACTCTTAGCACTACACACACACTAAAAAATTCTTCACCACTTCTAGATGTTTTTTTCTGTGTAGTGCTGGGGATCAAACCCAGGAGAATTCTACCGTTGGACTATTTCTCCCCAGCACTATTTTTAACTTTATCTATTTATTTATTTTTGTAGTACTGGGAATTGAATCTAGAGGCATTCAATTTCTGAGCCATAGCTCCAGCCCTATTTTATTGCTTATTTTGAAACAAGGTCTCACCAAGTTGTGAGGGCCTCACCAAGTTGTTGAGGCTGGCCATGAACCTACAATCCTCCTGTCTCAGACTCCCAAGTACTAGGATACTGGAGTGTGCCATCGCAGTCAGATAAACCCATTACAGTAGATTTATCCACTGCTGAGATTATAACCATCCCCACTTCCAACATTACCAGCCTATTTCCATGAGGAGTAGGTAACACCTCAACTATAATCCATTACAGTAAGTGATGTGAATACTCATTTGAAAACCACTGGCCTAGAAGATACTGAATTTATCTTAAGGGAATAATATGGTAAGTAAGTTAACATTTCTGAACATAATTGAAATCATGTCTGATATCATCATTCTGATGTTGACTATTATCAAATAAAAGAGTAAAAAGACTAAAGAGTACGGACATCATGGAGAACAAAGTCATTGACCATTCTCACATAGCATACAATTTCTAAAATATTCTTATTAATAAAATTTTAGCCAAACAAATATGCAAATGATGAACATTTCATCTGATTAGACAATGTCTCTCACAAAACTCATTATAGTTAGATATATAATGTCCCCAGAAGAGACCTGAGCTCCACAAACCCAGCCTGACATGGACTGAACCATTAAATCTCCAAAAACTGTGATCAAACAAATGTTCCTTCTTCTAAATTGTGTGGTCAGTTGTTTTAGAGAACTGAGAATGTTGATTGAAACAACTCATCAGTATTACCTACACTGTAGATGAGGAAAATGAATAGTTAATCATGGAAACAACCCCATAAAACTAAGCATACTTTAGTGGTATTTCAGCACATTTTCCAGCACTTCACACTCAGATTTTATGAACAAAAGCAGATATAATTCACTTACAAATTTTGTCTTTTATTATCTTTAATGTTCTGAAACAAATCTGGTTTATTTTAGGGCAAATCCCAACAAAATAAAAGGTCAGAACTAATTTAACATTATAACTAAGATATCATTAATGTACAATGTATCTGTTATTGTTATATTGAAATGAGCAAATAAGCATTTAAATATTCAGTTTTATTTGCTGGTAAGTAAATATCAATATTGTTCATGCTCTTTCACAAAGGAGTACGAAAATTAAAAAAAAAAAGATTTCTTTCGGAAAAACATTATTCCTCCGAGTAATATAAATGGGTGCACGGTTATTTTTCTATGAAATCATTGTCTCTAAAGGCAATCTAAATCACATATTAATTAAAAATTTTACCAAAGCATCCAACCAGTGTAATTTTTAACAAAAATTTCACAGATAAAACTTGAAAGAAATAATATTGACAATTGTGCACTATGTCTTCTACAGCAGACTTTTTTTTTTTTGAGGAAGGTACTGGGGGTTGAACCCAGGAGCATTTTATTTCCAAGCTACACCCTCAACCTTTTTCTTTATTTTCTTGTTTTGAAACAGGGTCTGAATAGGTTGCTGAAAGCTTTGATACATTAATGAGGCTGTTCTCAAACTTGTGATCCACCCATCTCAGCCTCCAAAGTACTGGGATTACAGGTGTACACCACTACACCTGGTTTATAGCAGATTTTCTCAGAAAACTTGCAGAGCTCATAAATACATGTTTTTTTTTATATTCATATAATTTATACAGTTCTTGAATTGGCAGAAATAAATGCTCATTACAAACCCAAAGATGTATTATTTCATTAGCCTACACAATAAAAGGCAAAAATATATAAACTTAAATTAGACTTAGAAACATATGTTACACCATTCACTGACCTATAATTAATAAAGACATCTAAGGAATACTCATTAATTCAATTCACTATCAGTCCAAATCTGTAAGTTCCCTAAATTTATTTGAAATTATTTTCAAACTAACACACTAGAAACATATAAGTATTGAGTTTGTCAGATTAACTATTCAATTTGATTTAAAAATTACATCATAGCCAGGAGTGGTGGTGCAAGCTTGTAATCTCAGTACTTGGGAAGCTATGACAGGATGATCACAGGTTTATGACCAGCCTCAACTACTTAGTGAGGCCCTCTGCAACTTAGACCTTGTTTCAAAATAAAGAATAATATAGGGCTGGGGGTGTAGTTCAAGGGTAGAATTCCTCTGGGTTCAATCCCCAGAACAAACAAACAAACAAACAAACAAACAAAAACAACTACCATTTATAATATTAAATTTTAAATGGAAGTAATGCTAATTTTTTCAAAGAGAAAAACTATATGACTTAGGAAAAACATATTCAAGTAGAATGAAAATATGTTTATGCTGATAAATCAGAGAAAACATAATTGTTTAAATTAAACACAGAATACTAGAGTAGTCTCAATTGCCAAAGATTTATCAAATTTTGTGAACTTGAACTCTCACAACACTTCCATGCTGGTTTTTGTAAGGAATCTTTTAAATCCACACACTGGAAATTAAAAATTGTATTTACTTGTTATCATAAAAGGGATATTTTATTTATAGAAGGACACTTTATCTCTAAGCCTATTAGAATATAGCTCCTTTATATTTTATAATCTAATTTGGTGATACCATCTGAAAATAGAAAAATACCACAGATAGAATGAATTATAATGACTTCTCTGAAGTCATTATAAATTTACATATAGCAGCAAAGAAACATTATAACGTCAATTTGAAATCCCTACTCATTGACAAAGAAATTCTCAAGGTGGTGACCAGGTAATCATAAAACTCCTTTGAGTTTGACTAAACTTTAGTCAGCTTTCTTCCTGACCATAGACCTGACCTCCTTTTCTAAGAACACTTACTTTAGAAAAGTTGTGACAGCAATTCTTTTTTTCTGCTCTTTTGAAATGTATATTCATCTCCTTAAAGCATTTTGAACATTTAGGAGCCTGGGAATCTTTCTTATGGACCTCTGAATAACTCTTTGAAATGAAAACATCAAAAAGGATATCAGCCTAGCATTTCATTCTGTATGGGAGGAAAGGTGCTTGACTTTCATGAGCATCAATTTGTAAACACAAATGATCTAATCACAGAGATAAACATTGAGAAATTCAGGAATAACTCCATTAACTTTTTTGGGGGGGAAGGGGTACTAAGGATTGAACTCAGAGGCATTCTACCTCTGAGCTTCACCCCTGGCCCTATCTTTTATTTTTTATTTTTGAAACAGTGTCTCACTAAGTTGTGCAGTGCCTCACTAAGTAACTGAGGCTGACAGCGAACACAGATCCTCCGGTCTCAGCCTCCCAAGTACTGTGATTACAAGGGTGCACCACTATGCCCAGCTCCCATTAACTTCTAATGATTCCAATTAACTTCCAAATAATATGTCAATGTCAATTATCAACTTCTCCCCTAATTCCTCCTTCAGTACTTTTCCAAGAGATCATTCCAGTGTGTGTGTGTGGGGGGGGGTTCTTCTGTTTTTAAATACTGTTAATTGTGCATTGTAAGTACAAATCATAGTAAGATTCAAAGTGACACAGACACAAATACACACATTACCTGGTGTGCTTTCCTCCATAGTGAAGATTAGTGGTGATACCTTCATATATGGGCAAAACTTCGTTTGAGCTGCTTTCTTCCTCAAGTCTCCTTTTCCCCTCCCTACTTCCCTCCCTTAATCCTTTCCCATTGTTATATTGTACTCTTTCATAATTTACCTGAAGTCCCGTTTCCAATCTTCTCTTTAGCTTCCATGTATGAAATAAAGTATATTACCTTTGAATATTTCTTTTTTATATAAACTTTTATTGGTGCATTGTAGTTATACAAAATAATGAGTATGAAATGATAAGAGTATACATACAGGCAACATTTGGTGAGCTTCCCTCCAAATTCCACCCCACTCTGTCTGTACATATCATTGATATTGGTATTGATAATTTCAGTTATTTACATAGTATTATTTAAACTGTTGCCTTCATTAAGTCTCTATCCCTCTTCCTCTGTCCACTAAATCCCCTCACCGCTCCACTGGAAGTTCAATTTATTTACCTGAAGTCTCTTTCATTACCCAATTACCAGAATATTATCCAGTTTCATCTATTTTTCTGAAAATTTTGTTATTCTTTATGGCTGAGTAAAACTCCATTGTGTGCATACAACTCCTGCTTTTTTTTATTTAAAGAAGTATTGGGTTGTCCAATTCAATAACCCTGAATAAAGTATCTGTTTAGCTTCAGTGCAATTTTTACTCTGGAATAGGTGGCTTGGCAATCATCAGGCTCACATTACTTGTTTCTCATTTCTGGTGAATTGTTCTCTTTCTTTGCCTGAAGTCCCATCTCTGGGAAAATATCGTTTTAAATATTTAATGCTTTTTTGGTTACTTCATGCAGGAGAATAAATCTGGTTCTTGTTACTTGATCTTGACTGGAAGTGAAAATAAGTAACACAAATTAGCTTTAATTATTAAATGAAACAGGTGACAATAATAATATTAATAATGAGTTAGGCTGGAGACCCACTGTTTAGGTTCATTCCATAGTATAAGAACAAAAATAATTAAAAGTAATCCAAAATGTTTAAATATTTTTTGTTCAGATAATTATACAAATCCTAAATCCAATGAATGCAAACTAAAAAAGGCATCAACTTGAAGTTCTTTGATTCTGTTATTTCATTTTATTGTGTCCTTCTATGATAATTTCTCAGTCTAAAAATGTGAATTTCTCAATTAATTGTATCTTTATGATTTGACTTTTAAGTTTTCATTGCTAAAGGACCTTGAGATTATGTATAGCTCTGTCTCCAATAATTAAAGTTAAAATAATTAGAAGAAAAGAACTAAAAATTATGAATACCAAAATACATAAAATGAGATGATTGATAAA
>PVLC010027354.1:0-21985 GCA_004027655.1 Graphiurus murinus
TATCTATGTTTATAGCTGCACAATTCACAATAGCCAAACTATGGAACCAGCCAAGATGTCCATCGACAGATGAATGGATTACAAAACTATGGGATATGTACACAATGGAATTTTACTCAGCCATAAAGAAGAACAAAATCATGTTATTTGCAGGGAAATGGATGCAACTGGAAAACATTATGTTAAGTGAGATTAGCCAGTCACAAAGAGTAAGGAAGCATATATTCTCCCTAATATGCAGATGCTAGGGAGAAGATGGGGCATAAGAGGGTCTTCAGATGGAAAAGGAGAGAGCCTCGATAAGCAAAGAAGTTGATTTAACCGAAAGGGATGGACAGGGGGGGGGACACCCTAATGTACATCAAGGTTACTCACTAAATTGAACTTGAGAGGGAGGGAGGGCGAGGGAGCGGGGTGGGAATTTGGGGAAGGGGTCAAATGAGAAATGTGGGCACATATGTCATTATCAATTTGTACCTAACAAAGATGTTTGCTTACAATGCATGAATAATAAAAAAGAAAAAAGAATACAAAAAATACAAAAAAAATTTGCATCTTGAAATTTTAAAATATGGCCATTAGAAAACATATGATGCATATTTTCAAAATGCTTTTCAAAGAGTTTTGTTAACTTAAATACATATCAACGATTTTTGAGGAGCACATTTCACTCTACTCTCAAAAGTAGGGAGTACTATATTTGTAACAAGATACTCCAAGGGAAATTAAGGCCAATGTTTTAAAATAATAAATGCCAATGAGAGAGAAGTCATATAATTGTGAAGAATTTGCAAAATATAGGTTGCTTAGACCTGGTTATATCATTCCTAAATTTCTTACCCAAACAGAACTTTATAAAAAAAAAAAAAAAAGATTGAGAGAGTGGATGGAGAAAGGATTGTTAAATGGGTTTTGATTCAGGCCAGAGCTTTTGGATTGCTGTGTACTGATTGACTCCATCTTCCAAGTGAGGTGGGCAGAGATGCCTGCTTCTCACTTCAAATCTTATAAAATATGCTTCTCTGGTACAAGTGGGAAATGCTGAGTGTGTTCCTTTCTGTTGGAGGATTGAGTGGGATGGAGTCTAATTCCTTCCTGAGGACTCTCCAGTTTGAAAAGCTGTCTTGGTACTGAAGAATGCATGGCTCTACTTTCTCTGTCTCTTATGGGGACTAGACAGGAGATACAGGATAATGGGACAAGGTGGGTTTAGGTCAGAACCTGAACAGGTGAACAGACTTCACCTGGAAGTACCTGGAGACCAAGTTGTATTCTTGGGAGTAGGAGAAGCTCAGAGATGCAGTCCTGAATGCTATGTGTTTGCCAGAGAGAGAACCCCAACCTTGACACAGGTCTCTAAAGCACTCCAAAAATCTGCCAAGAGAAAGATCCTGCTCTAATCATGTGACAGCATCAAAGGGGCAGCTCAGAAAAGAGGATGTTTTTGGTATCCTCCTGCTTTTTACCTCCATCCAACAGCTGGACATCTGATCTTTCTATCCAGAGGAAGAACAAGAATCATTCCGTTAAATAAACTTTTAAGAACAAAGAAAGTTCAGGAGAGAGGAGAGTTACGCAACTTTGTTTTATTTGCATTTTATAAATTGTAAGACTCAAGATTTTTAGCACTTTATAAATTATGTATTTTACAAACTGTGAGGTATAAGATTTTTGTCAGCTTGGTTAATCAGCCATGTTTCTGTTTGAAATCATCAATAAACACAATTACAAATTTGAAAGGCAATTCTTGTATGTATTCTAATCTGTTCTTGTAATCTTTCTGCTTGATGAATGTGCAGTTCCTTCATATACAATGAAGTTAAATTTAATCCTACATATCACAAAAATAAATTACTATTAAGGAGAATGTGCGTCAGGTGGAAGTCAGGCAGGACAGAGTAAAGGAAAGTGAGCCAAGATTTAACATCAGAAGTGAATTGCTCAAGCCAGGTATACTGGTACACACCTGTAATCCCAGTATTTAGAAGTCTGAGACAGAAGGATCTCAAGTTCCTGGACATCTTCAACAATTTAGTGAAACCCTATTTTCAAATAAAAAATAAAAAGTGTTGAGAGTATAACTCAGCTGTAGAACACCTTTGGTTCCAATCTCCATTACCAAAATAAATACATACATACATAAATAAACAAATAAATAATAGCATTGATAAGGCCCAGCCTTGCCTTTCCTGATTATGTGAAATTAGAAGAAGCACCTAGCCTCAGAACTTTAGGTTTTAAATATATGAAAATTTAGCTGTTGTATAGTATGAACAAGTCTCTATATGTGAAATAAAGTAGAGTTTTATGTCCCTTGGCTTCCCAGCCCCGTGTTCTCACCACCCCCCACTCCACACTCTCCCATTGCACAGACGGTATCTTTGGTGAAATATAGACCAGGAGGATTCTTCAGAGTAACAGCATCAAAATTACTCTACAATATACAGTTAACCTGAAAAAGAGAAGAAATTGTCTGCATTTCTTTCAGAAGCACCTGAATAGGTTCAGCTGGGGAAATCTCTCAAATTTTAGAAAACTCCCCTGAACTTTCTCAACTTTATCCACAAGAAAAATCAACAATGATTCTCTCAATTTGAACACACAGTTTCCCTGTTCTCTACCTAGTACGTGGAAAGCTATGTGGAACTAACAATGATTTCTTCAGCAGTGCAAATGACCTCTGCCTTTCACTTGCACAGTGTCTTAAACACAAGGTTCCTTTCATGTTATAGCCAGAAGGGCTAGCTTGTTAAAAATTTGTCCCCCCATTCTGCAAAGTGTCATTCAAGGATCCACTCATGTGACTCGCATTAATGACAAAGACTTGCATCTAAAGAAGTGTGCAAAACCCCAGAGAGTGTAAGGATTCAAAGTGTTATTGAGGCCAAGCCATCTTATCTATAGGTGAGCCTTCTGGGTCATGGTGGATTCACCCCAGTGAAATAAAGTGCACAATTTTCTATGTGCCTGGACCTCCTCCACGGTCACAGAAAACAGATCTTTAGTTACCTTCCCTATCCTGAATACAAATGACCCAATAAAACAAGTAAAATCTCTCTAAAGTCACATTATACATCATATAAATTGTTTAGTTCCATTTTTTTTTTTAAAAAAAAAGGAATATGCCGGTACAGCAGCAGAACTAAGTATCTGCATTTATAAAAAAAAATTACAAATAATCACTTAAAATCAAATTGAAAATTAATTCCTTTCCACCTTTCTTCCAAAGCTATTTGATAACGTTAAAAGTTCGCTGAGGAAAATCAGTCTGTGCTCACTTTATTTATATAACGTTCATATGCATGCATAGCTTTTATCAATACAGTTTTACTGGGCTGAGGCTCTAAGGAAAATATTTCTATTAACTTAGATAATGCAGAGCTAGGAAAGGCTGCCTGTTCAGACCTTTGATTAAAACAATACTTCCAGTTTGAGTTTTATACTCTACTGGAGAACTGAACAAAACCCTGTAATTTAGTTATGCAACATTACTCAGTTTAACTGGCACTTTATGCTCTCCCATGTTCAAACGCGAATGGGGAGAGAACATCCCTCATCCGTTGGAGGACATGGACTGTATTTTGTTAGGATACTCAGCTTGTTATGTCCCATTCAGCTCAGCCCCATTAAGCTTTTGGGCTTAGAATTGCTGCCTGCTGCCAGGATTAATATCTCGGTATTTTTTGCCCCTTAGTTTATGGTTACTTTTCGAGAATTAAATGATCATTCAGAAAGTTGGCTTCAGTTTATGAGCTGTTAAACCTATGGTAGATCTGATACAGTGAAAGCAAAAGCAGAAATGCTATCGGCAGTAACTTTCCTTTGCAGACATTCCCTGCTCCCATTTTTGTTGGTTTTTTTTTTGTTTTGTTTTTAACCTGAAGATCCATTATTCCTCTCTAAGCCTCCATCTGTTTGATCCCAGGTCTTACACCCATGGAAACTAGTCTTTGTCAGGTGATAAAAGGATGCTTCTCCAATAACCATCAATGCTGCTGCCTTTATTAGACAGGCTTCCATGTGTGCTAATTTTCTCTTTCCCCCACTTTCATATTTATTTTGCAAGTAAGGTAAAACACCATATGCTTTGGTAATAAATTCTAGATAAATGAACATATGTAAGAAATCAAAGGGTTTTCTTTTATGTTGTTGTTGTTGATAAAACATGTTAGATTGGCAGACCTGGAAATTAAAGGCCTATTGCTCACAGAATGGATTTAGCAAGTGTGGGGTAGGCACAAGTCATCATCATTAAGGACTCATATTGGTGAAATTCGATTTTAAGTATCTCAGCTAGTTCAGATATAATCTCTTTAGTTGTTGAGTCGATACTTTACCATCAGGGTATTGTTGCATTCAGTGGAATTTTTTGAATGAATGAATGAATGAACACAGATGCCCAAGTGTTTTATCTGTTGGCTGGTCACATGCTCTCTCAGTCTCTGATTCTTAGCAGACTCAGAAAACTCACTCTGAATATTTTTTCGGGGAGCCATTTACTCTGGCAGCATATGGCTGCTGTGTTATTCACAAATACAAATGGTCGCCAACCATTTGTACACCTGTGTCCTGAAACAAAGCGAATAAGAATGAAGCACAGAGTATTTTTTCAATGGGTAAACTTACCATGTGTTTATTATGTATAAATATTTTACATAACTGAAGTCTTTTCCTTCTACACATGGTTTGTACTTGGTTTCCTTAAAGACTCTTTTTCTTTTTAAACTCAAATTAATTTGATTCAGGGCCTGCAAATTGAAGAAGAATTTGAGAATATTTTAAAAAGTGAAAAATAATCATTTAATTATGAATTCTGTAAAAATCTAAGGGCCTCATTAACTACCACATTTTTAAAATCTCACCCTAAGGGCCTAGTTCACTGATTTTTTTTTAAACCTTCAGTAACATACTGCCCCACACGAGACTCTCGTCTTAGCAAACGCCTGTTCCTGGGTCAGTTTCCCTTGCTAGAGCTCTTTCTCACTCTCTCTTTTAATTTAAATATTTTTTTTCTTTTTTTCTTCTTTTGCTACCACTCTAAATTATTCATATATTCCATGATACAGAAACCAGTTATTTACATGTGTTTCTTCTACTAGCTTGAGACTGAGAGTCCATTGAAGAAAGGACCTTAATCGGAAGCCTCTTTGTAAACTCATTCTCTGCCTTGCACAAGATCCAGCAGCCTATGCACACTCAGTAAATATTCAGGGATACATGTGTCTTATGACAACATCTGTCCCTTCCAACCATCACTGTCACTCAGATTCATCCTGTGCTTTCTTGCTGAACAGACCCTAAAACTCTGGATTGTTGGAGGAATAGCTTAAAAGTTTTCTCTGAACTGATATTTTCAGATCTTGGGTACACTGGACCTTAAATCCCCTAAATAAGCAAATAGTTTTCAGGAAAGCAGGCCACCATCCAGTGCTCGTTGGCAGGATCTAAACTTCTTTAATGAGGGTTGGCTGCAACTCTGAGCCAAGAGCCCTGTCTGTCTGTTTCCATTTAGCAGAAAAATCCTTAATCTTCATCATTCTCAAACTCCCATTTGTTTTCCAATTTTTCTCACATTCCTTACATTAGCCAAATAAAGTAGTTCCATTTCCTGTCCATTTTAATATAATATTTTTACAGGATACTCATGGATATCAGATTTTTCTGCTTCCTCTATGGGGTAAACTATTCTTTCTGCTTTTAATCTTCAGAGAAAAGGTCGACTCGGTGGCTTTTGGTTTTGTTTACGAGTAACCTTCTCTATCAAAGAGAGCAGATTGTATAGGTAAGTAGATGGGTACAGACATAAATTATTAGAATGCAGTTTTGATAAGTGTAAAATGTCAAGGTACTGAAGAATCCAGAATTGAGAAAGATGGCCTCTGCTTACAGGCATTGACTCCAAAAATGGATACACTATAGGCCGAAGGGCATTTCAGTAAAGTCTATAGCATCTGCAAAGACCTGGAAGCCTGACAGCAGGTGTAATGACTGGGAGAAGTTCTGTGTCGCTGAAGCACAGGCTCTAACTCTTGAAGGTTGAAGAGTTGCGAGGGTGTTCAACAGTAGAATGGATGGTGCAATTGGCTACCTGTTTTAGAAAGTTAACCATGGCTTGAAAGCAGAACCAAGAAAGGGAAGAGAATCAATAGTGAAATCCTAAGCATTCTAAAGTGAGCATCAGAGTACTTGAAAGGAAATAGTAAAATGACAGTGTTAGGGGAGAAAGTAGGACATTTAAAGAGTTACTGTTAGGAGGAAGGGTAAGAACTCTGGTTAACTTTGTACAGGATTGGAGATGTTGGACTTTTGACTGTAGAACACAATTTATGTTTACATAAGAAGTCTCACCCTAGAGATATAGAGAGTATATTGGTACACATACACACATACACACACACACACACACACACACACGTGTGCGCGCGAATGCATATGCCTTGCTTCCTCCAAATGCTATACATCTGACATCTTTCATAAATACATTTATCTGACTTCTTTCTGAAATCCCACACCACCAAAATATGCAGTGAAATTTGATTATATATATATATATATATATATATATATATATATAAAATAGAGAATAAAACTTGATTCTGTGATAAACTTGATATATATATATAACATATATATATATATATATCACAGAATTACACAATAATGAACAGCTCTGATGTATTCTGTGTCATGCTACATGTAGAAGATATATATGAAGAAAAGAAGAAATGCTCCTGGCTTTTAGGAGTTGGGAACTAACTAAATCTGAAACAAGTTTCGAATAAGCTCTGAATTGCAGGTTTTGGTGTTGTGTGACTTCAGAAAGAAGTCAAATCAATGTATTTATGAAAGATGCCAGATATATAGTATTTGAAGGAAGTGAGGGTACTGCATTTAAACCTTAGGGGATCATGGGAAGGAAGTAGAGAAAAAAGATGGAGACTAATTCATTTGTGGAATAGAAGTCTGGACTGGAACATGCTCTGTTTAAGATCAACAGAGCATGTTGAGCAAAAGTTTCATGAATAAGGAGGGCACAGATTACAGAGTAAACCTCAACACTCCATCAGTGAGATATGTGCTGGAGTCAGGAGCAGGACATTTTAAAAACCTAACAAAGATATATGATTACAATGCACCAATTTAAAAAAATAAAATAAAATAAAAACTTTATCCTTGATGGCATTGGTAGTGGACTGATGGAGCTGGAATTACACAAAGATTGGTCTTGGGGAGATGTGCATGATGGATTCCCAGAAGGCCAACTGTAACCTTAAAAAAGAATTCTTCTTGGTCACTCCCTTGTCTTGAAAGATGTATAAGTGACTTCTTTTGTACTCTTCCTGTACCTAGACTTCTGTTTGCCATTATAACTTTTTAAAGATTTCAGTTTGTTGCTTATAGGGAATTGAACAGATATGCTCCCTCTGTGGAGACTGGGAAGACATAAGTTTTGTGTCATTGCAGATAAAGATCCTGCCATCGATGGCACAGCTTGCTAGAGATTTTTTTTTTTTTTTTTTCTGGTCCATCTTGAAATGTGTGTTTTTTCTTGTCTGACAAATCTATACATGAAAATAAGGAAGTGCACAGTACTGGGTGCATTAGAAGCCAACATTACCATTATTTTTTAGTAGTATAATACAGACAAGTAAATATATGAATAACTGGAGGAACTGCTCATTATTGACACTCTTAAGTTTCTGTCTTTTTTGGGTGTTGTTTGCTTTTGTTTCCTGATTATTGGGCTAAATACATAGTGGATATATTAAATCCTGCTACCCTACCACTCTAATGCACATTGTTACTACAAACAATTGAGACAGGTTTCCACAACCACACGAAAAAAAACTCAGGTCTCTCTTTTGAGTTTTACCTTTGTAACACTTGGCTCTTACAGACATGTTTTTCAAGCTTCGTTTAGTTGGTACTAAAGATCCCACCATTGCTATAAAATGTATGGAAAAATGATTCTGGTCATGCACACTGAATTAGTTGAGTAAATATGTTCAGTGGAAAGAAGCAACATATTAAATCTGGTCCTAGTTTGGGGCCTGGCCAACAGTAAAATACTCAACGAACTTCTAGTTTTAAAATGTGAGTCCGGTCCTAGAAATGTAGTACTTCATGGTGCACTTCCCGGTGGCATTCCCAAGGCTTGCTGCTGTTTGATTGCTGACATGCAGCTATGATGACATGGTATGTATGTGTGTGTTCCAAATCTGTGAATTTAGGAAGAGAAAGGAAGGAGCAATTCAAGGAGGGAATTACTGTCAATTATACCCCAAAGGCTTAAGGTTATATGTGGAAAACATTAATAAAGTGCCAAAGAGTAAAGAGGTGGAAACTAACATTGAAGTGGAAAACTTGCTGTATTTCAGTAGGAAACTGGCAGCCAGGTGGTCTGGATCTGACTTGGATATTTGTTTTGTTTGGCCTTGGTATTTTAAAAACAACATAAACTCGACTGTCTTTAAGCGTGGCTTGTGTCCTCTGCTTCTTTACTTCACCCTCCACCCTACTGTCTTACACACAGCACGTTTGATTAATATATGCACCTAATGTTATTTAGGTTTGCAAAACTTAGAGTAATTTTTTGGATTTTTAAATGTCCTTAGAGAGCCGGGCGTGGTGTTGCATGCTTGTAATCCCAACATTTGGAAGGCTGAGACCGGAGGATCCGGGTTCACTGCCAGCCTCAGTTACCTAGTGAGACACTCCGCAACTTAGTGAGACTCGGTTTCAAAATAAAGAATAAAAAATAGGGCTAGGGGTATAACTCGGAGGTAGAATGCCCCTGAGTTCAATCCCCAGTATTGCAAAAAAAAAAAAAAAAAAATGTCATTAGAGTATTGCAATAGACTTTGGATGCAAAAAGCTTGGGATGAAATTTGAATGTAGTGACTTGATATCTCTGCTATGTATCTCCCTTACCTCTCTTGTTCTCTTCTTTTTAAAAAAAGAAGAGTAAAAATACCACAACAAGGTATATGTTCACACATGCTGAACATAGGCTAAATGTAGATCCCAAAGATAAAATATGAGGGATTTTTTTTTTTTTTTGCTTAGTGCTGTACAGTTATATTTTATTTTGTTACAAAAGAACTTTCTTAAAGTATTTTTTTCACATGAAATCCACAATAACTGTCATTGCCTTTGGTAACCCGGTGTCTGGGACCTTTCAAATTACTGCTCTGTACGTAAATTTGTCAGTAGTTCTCAAACTTGACTGCACATGAATCAATGGTGAAGCTTTAAGAAATAGTCATGACTAAGTCATGTCCCCCATAATTCTGAATCAGAATTATGGCTTGGGAGTGGCCTGGGCTTTGAACTATTTATTTTTGTGTTAAACTCCCCAGTTGACTTCAATGAACAAAAATTGGGAAGACTTACAGAATCTATTCAATATAACCATCACTGAATTGGTTATAGAACCTGGGGGCATTCTACCTCCGAGCTACACCCCCAGCCCTATTTTTTTATTCTTTATTTTGAAACAGGGTCTCACTAAGTTGCACAAACCCGGATCCTCCAGTCTCAGCTTCCCAAATGCTGGGATTACAAGCGTGCGCCACCACGCCCGGCTTGAATTGTTAAAATTTAACCTGAGTTGGCCATGCTTAGTGTATCTTGTAGTAAAACAGATACAGCAGATATTGCTGGTTCGTTATTTGATCTTTTATATCAGTGATTTCTCAAAATGTGGCATTGTTAGTTTTGGAAGTTTTCTGGAGGTTGATTAATGGTTCCCCAAAGATATCATAGTTAGCCAGGCCTGGTAGCACATACTTGTAATCCCTGTGCTAGCAAAGTTGAGACAGGAAGATTGCAGGTTCAAGGCCAGCCTCAGCAATTTAGTTAGGGCCTTAGCAACTTAGCAATACCCTTTTTCAAGCTAAAAAATAATAAGGGATGGGGGGGTAGCTCAAAGGTAGAACACCTCTGGGTTCAATCCCCAATACCTTTCTCCCCAAAAAAGAAAAAACCCTAATCCACAGAATCTGTGAACGTGTTACTTTACATGGAAAAGGAACTTTGGAGATGTGATGAAGTTAAAAATCCTGAGATGAGGTTGTTCCCAGGTGGGCTCAAGGTAAGCACAAGGGTCCTGATAAGCAGTAGAGTTCCAGACAGAGGGAAGATGTAAGAATGGCAGATATGGAGTCAAAGAGAAAAGAGACCACTGCTAGAAGCACAGCTGACTTTGAAGATGAAGAAAGGGGCCATAAGCCAAGGAATACAAGTGGACTCTAGAAGATGAACAGAGTAAGGAAATTAATTCCTTTGGAAACCTCTGGAAGGCTTCATTGTGATTTTAAGCCCTTTTATACCCAGTTCCAGACTTCTGGCCTCCAAAACTGTAAAGAAATAAATTTGTGTTTTTAATTTTTATATATTCTTTCATTGATGCATTGTAATTATACATCATCGTGAGGTTCAAAGTGACATATTCATACATGCACATCATTTGGTATATTAAATGAAATTAATGTATGTATGTATGTATGTATGTATTTATTTGTTTCTAGGAATTGAACCCAGAGGCATTTTATCTCCAAGATATATCCCCAGTCTCATTTTTTTTTTTTTCTTATTTGGAAACAGGGTCTCACTAAGTTGCTGAGGCTGACTTTGAACCTGTGATCCTCCTGTCTCAGCCTCTCAAGTACTGGGATTACAAGCATACACCACTACACCCAGTTCACTTGGTGCATTTTAAGTCACTAAGTCTGTGGTACTATGCTATAGTAACAATAAGAAATGGATACACCTGGGAATTCATTAAAAATGCAAATTATCCAGGACTTACCAGGTGGGCCATACCAGGATCTTTGGGGGTAAGGTCTGGCAGTTCATGCTTTAATGAGCTCTCCAAGTCATTCCAGTGCTGCGATAGATGTTAGATGATTCTGGTGTTGAATCAGAGTTTCCCCCAAACTTATGGCTCTAATGGTTTTGAATGGGATAGTATACAAAACAATCAATTCATCCTGATTACAGTAACTTTTATATCATGGAATGGATTTTAAATGATCCTATAAAAAGGGCATTTAAAAGACAATGATAGGAAGAATCTCAATTCTAGCAAGATATCTGGGCTTGTGAAGATGTGAGTTTTAAGAGAGTTCTGATCTTTGGTTATAAATGACAGATTTCAATTTATTTGATGAGCACACAATTGCTAGCATTATTAGGCTTTCCTTTTTGTTATAGGAGACTTTGAGAAAGAGGCAATGTCAACCTAAAGATCCCAAATCATACCTTTTGAGTCCCTATGCTATTTGTGCAAGAAGTTTATTTTGAAACCAAAGTGGAACAGATAGCCTAGGTTCACATGCTTTAAAAGCTCATGTATTGTAGAAGACAGTGACTGGAGTAGAAAAGAATTTACATTCTCACAAAATGTTTGCAATTTCAAAATATCTTGATTGATTACCGCTCAGTGGGTGAAAACCACGTGCAACCTGCAAATGTGGATATTTTCTGCTGCTTTGATTCCCATAATGAAAGCTTCGAGCAGCCCCACATTTGTTCCCCAAAGTCCATCTAATCCCATTGTGTCAATTTGAACTATTGGCCAGTACGCACGTGGTTTGAAGACTAGGCGGCTCTCTGTGAGGAACAGCATACAGACGATTGATTCATATCCTCAGGGTTTCTGTGTTGAAAGCCAAAACTTTCCACTTTGACATTGAATGGTGACTAGTTTAGCTACTAGAACATTACCAATCCTGCAGCCCTTGAAACTGTCTGCATGTGAACTTTTCATTTGACCCAACTGGGTACTCTACATTTGTCACTTGAACCTAAGAACAATCTTCTAAAAATATTGAAGTCACTTTTTCTTCTGTTATTTATAGCATGATCTGTAATTTCTTCGTCAAACTACTTAACTGCATTTTATCACGCTTTTTAAAATATGGTATGAGGATCTAAAGTTCAGGGAAGTATAACAATCAGTTGAAAAATACTCACCAGACAAGTAATCATACACTCTTGTGTCACCTGACATGCAATGAACAAGCTGATGAATGAGTCAGGATTTAAATGGTAATTATCATTCATCATTATAATAGACTTATTAATTCATAAATTCTTGGTAAGCCAATTTTCTATAAAAAGGTTAATAATAAAAGTGTGAAAGAAAAAAAATAGCCCCAATATGATAAAAAATGTAAGAGCTAAAATATCTTTACTGCCACATATACCTCCTAATTACCCAGTAGTTTTATATTAAAATATTTCTTAATACAAGACTATGTTTTCTCAGTATTTTGAAAAAAAAACCCAAAAAGTATAATGCCTCTTATTCATCCACTCACCCTCTTCCATATGAACCAGCAGCTATATCAGAAACAAACTAGGATACTATTTGAATGCTCTTACTTAATGTAATCTAAAATAAATGAGATGGTTTTAAGTACTGATTCCTATATAGAGTAAATGCCAAGATATCAAAATTTGAAGTTGTTTCTTGGACTAAGTCTGGCATTCTGCACAGTAGCAGTGTACACATACCTGCTGTAGATGTTAAATGGAGAACAATGACAAACTGGGAACAGGAGCATGATTTTAATTGTTTTAGCTTGAAATATATCAATCAGCTATGTTGAAATCAAGTTCAATAATGCCAGTAAAAGAACATTTTAATTGCACTTTTTATCTATTTTAAAAATTTTTAAATGTTACTGAGATTAGTTTTGATAATATTGCATATGTGCATAGCATTATTTGAACTGTTTAATAATGCTACAAAAGCAAAAGCAACAATGAGAAATGACCGCAGAAGCAAAGAAATAGATGCTGGCAAATACTGCCAAAATATAACAACTGCTAAAAAGTCAAAGACAGAACATTTTAAAATTAATTTATTTCTTTAAAATGTTTAAACCATCATTTTAAATTGTTACTGATTATACCCAGGGAAACAGGCAAATCTATTTGCATAACGTTTGCTCTCAATTTGGAACATGAACTATAAAATGCCATGACTAACCATTTTTACTATACATAAAAAAATGGCTATCAACTTGGTAAAATAAATTAAATAACAATAAAATTAATTAAAACCTTAAATTTAGTGAACTACAGAGTCAGATATGAAATTCCACTGATTAAATTTTGCATCAAAATTTTTGTGAAATATTTTGGTTATAAATAAAAATAGTACACCATTTTCCACTAAATTGGGCATGGAGTTAAAAAAGATATATCACTTTTGTGTGTGTGTGTGTGTGTTGTGTGTGTGTGAGAGAGAGATACTGGGGATTGAACCCAGGAGCATTCTTCCTCTATGCTACAACCCCAACTCTTTTTATGTTTTTACTTTGAAGTAGGGTCTCCCTAGGTTGCTAAAAGTTTCACTAAGTTGCTGAGGTTGTCTTGGAACTTGTGATCCTCCTATCTCAGCTTCCCAAGTACTGGGATTACAAGCTTTCTAAAATTGATAGGATAGAAATTATATAAGATCACATGTATAGATACATACATATATCATGTAGTATTTTAGATAGTATAATAATTATGAATTCTAAATTTTCTATTATATGCATGTAAAAAAATATGGATAGGTGAAAATACAATAATATGGATAGGCAAAAATCTCTAGGCCTTAGGATGATAACATTCTCTTAACCTTAGCGTTTAGAGTTTTATATAAATAATTTCTGTATAATTAGGACCATGTTGCCTGAAAAATGTTTGACAAATTCAGCTTCTCTGTTTTTTACACACTGTGGAAGGAAAGGAAGGAATGTTTAACAAAAAACTGATAATAGCCAAAAACAGAAATGAAGAAAAAGAGCCTGGCTGACTGATTAGTTAATAAATTGACTCTTTTGTTGTCAATATTGGAGCACATGTGTTTTAGGGGAGCATTCTCATATCCTACCTGGAGGCTCACATTTGTGCTTACAAAACTAAATAATTGGATGGCATGCCAGGCTGTAATGGGGAATTTTTCTTGGTAATCAGAGTTCTGAGAAGATATGTAAGAACTTTGAAGCTATATCATAGCAGAAAAATTAAGCACACCCTGTGTACCTTTCCCAGCTATCTCTTATGCTTTCTTAGCAGTTAAGGACACACCGTTTTGGGGAAAGATGCTCTCTGTGAGACAGAAAACTCAACATCCATCCAAAATAAATACACAAAATTAATTCATTAAAAATCAATAAACATCATCATTGCTTTATCACAAACTGCCTTGATATTTTAAATACCAGGCTGCACGGAAAACACAGTAAACTCTGCAGTTGTTTTTTACAAGAGAGAGTACACCACAGCGTGCAGTGCATGAGATTCTCCAGCCGTCTTTAGGTCATTTTCCCAATAACTTCTTCCACAACTCTGAGCCTAGCTTTAAATGTTATGTGGCTGGTTAGAGACAAGAAAGTATAGAACTGTGAGAACCCACAAATGATGAGACTCCACGAGAGCAAGCTGTATTCTGTATTAAATTAAAATTTTTTGGAAATTCGAACACGCTTTACAAAGTAAAGCTCTTCATTAGCTAGGTGTGTTAGAGGATGCCTGTAATTCCCAGTACTTTGGAGGCTGAGACAGGAGGATTGCAGGTTCAAGGGCAGCTTCAGCAACTTAGTGAGGCTCTCAACAACTTAGCAAGACTTTGTTTCCAAATGAAAAATAAAGTAGGGCTGGGGGTGTAGCTCAGAGGTAGAAAGTGTCTCATTTCAATCCCCACTACATTTATTGGAAATGGGTGCATGTTAACCAAAACACGACAGCAATCATGACAGTTCTTTTGTTCCCATGGCAGTCTATGAGCCACCCTGGCAAACAAACGTCATAGGTGAGATGTAGAAAATTCATTGGTTGAGCCGTTGACCTGTTCCTTAGTCCTAAGATATTTTCCATGTACTCTTTTACAAACATAAACATAACATTTATGTTCTTTCAACATTGTCAAAGTACACATTTTTTTCCTCCATATAACCCCTGTGGTGTGTGGTGTCAATTTTTTTTAAGTGGCACAGGAATTTTTATTTATTTGCTAATATCTGTCATGGAAAGAGATAGAGACTGCTGGTGGTAGTGGTGGTGGTGGTGGTGGTGGTGGTGGTGGTGTGTGTGTGTGTATGTGTGTGTGTGTGTAGAGTAATAGAAGCACTGATCAAGAGAGGAACTATATTTGTACCGTAGGCAAAATCCCCAGGACCCTGGCTTCCATCTATAGAGTGAAGCCATCCATCATAACTGACATGAAGAGACGCAAAGAGTAAAGATGGTACGACAAGATCTTTACTACAGAAATGCTTATATTTACCCCATCTGTAACTCATTCTTTGTTTCGCCAATTTTTCTAACATTCTCCCACACACCTCTGAAAAACTGGCAGAAGACTCAGATGGGTTTATTTTTATGACCTCGTGGTTTCACTCTATTCAATATTTGGGGGGAAATACCAACTCTCATGCTGACTTCTTTCATTAAATATATTTTTTTAAATATACATGCTCTGAAAACTGAGAACTCTGTATTATTCTAGCTCGTCGATTTAGTGTATAAGTTACCTAATCTCCTAGTACTTAACAGCCAGACACCCCATCAGGATCCTTGGAAAAAAAGGGCATGCTTATTGTGGTAACAATGAAACACTGTTTGGGATAGAGTTCCTCTCATCTGCCAGCAGAGAACATGAAATCCAAAACTAAACTCTTGGGGTGCTTATTCTACAAGTTTACTAGGTCAATTCTCTTAACGCTGCCTTTTAGGGTGCACATGAATGAGTCAAACCAGAATTCCAACTCTTGGACTTGGATTTGGACTCTATCTGGGATAAATCAAAATTGATAGGAATCCTTGCATTGCCAAAGGAAATCCAGAGTCCTAGGAGAAAGTAGGCCTCAACATGGACAAGAATGCACAAATATTTCTCAGCTGTTTTTTGTTTTTTTTTTTTTTTTTTTTTGGTTACAATATTTTTCTCTTAGCCTTGATTTGCTAATATGTATTATGGAATACTAGAACATTTATTTGAAACTAGATCACCACCTTTATGCATACATAGCCATATTTTACATATACTTTCTATTTTGCAAAGAATATTTAAACATTTCCACATGAAGGGCCATTCCTTTTATCTCTGTATGTTTTCACAGCACATAGCATTATTTTTCTCTGTTGGACATGCAAATGTATGTATACTCCTGCCCACTCATGCACAACATATTTAGCCAAGCAAATTTTGGCATGTAAAAACTTGTCACTAGCCAGGCATAATGATGCATGCCTGTAACCCCAGTATGTGGAAGGAGGAGCGCAGGTTCCAGGCCAGCCTCAACAACTTAATAAGAACCTCAGCAACTTAGCGAGGCCTTCTACTATTCAGTAAGTCGCTGTTACAAAAAGAAAAAAAAATAGGGCAGGGATGTAGTTCAAAGATAGAAAACCCTTGAGTTCAATCCCTAGTACCCAAAACAAAACAAATAAATCTTGTCACTAAAATGTTATATATAGTTAATTAAACATATAAAATAAGTGTGTGTGCTTTTTACAACATACAATTCTGACATTTAAAATTTTGCATTGAGCCAGTCATGGTGGTGCATGCTTATAATCTCAGTACTTAGGAGGCTAAGACAGGAGGATCACAGGTTCAAGGACAACCACAGCAAGCAGTGAAACCTAGTGATAGCCTGTTTCAAAACAAAAATAAAATAGCGATAAGGGTGTAGCTAAGAGTTTGAATCCCCAGTACCACACACACACATACACACAAAAAAATTCTGCATTAAAATCCCCCATTAAAATATCAGCTTGATGCAGGCAAAAATTTGTCCTTTGTGTTTATGACAGATCCCTAATGTCTGACACACAATAGGCACACATTAAGTATTTGCTGAATAAGTCAGAAAAATGCCACTAAACATGACATGTCATTGAAAAGGGAAAAGATAATCTGTAATTTAAAAATACTACCTATGATTTGTGACTTATAACTCATAAGGTATAAATAATGTTGAACTAAAGGCAATACAACTTTTTGACAGCCTTTGAGTCTTGGCAATTTTTTAAACAAGCAGTTGGTTTAAAGTGTAGAAACAGGAATTAGCAGAGAGTTTCTGTTTGGAGGAAGAAGGTGTTATAGCTGGCACACACAGGTACAGATATACCATGTGTACAAATGTTGAAATGTTTCCATACTGACTAGTAATAACCTACTGAGGTCCTCAAGAATCCCCTACAGCCTCAGGGATTCCAGTCTCCCCATGAATTCCCAGACCTTTCCACAATTTCATAAAAACAGGGTTGGTGCCTGGTAAAGCAAAGGGCCTTCACCTTTATGTGGGCAGAAGTCATTCTGATTGGTCAGTACCTCTGCTGTTTTGGTTATTAAGTGTTTTGAATGCAATCCCCACCTTCCTATTAGAGTTCTAACAGGAAACCAATCCTTTTCCCTCTCCAAGGTTTCATGAGGGGTGAAAAGTTATCCCTCCTGCTGTGCAGAAATTGTTCAAAGACTTGTAGAAAATGAAGAAATGCATGTATAACTTTAATAGATGTCAACAGCCAGGAACAAGATGGGTAGTCCTGAAGAAAGAGTCCTACAGCTTCGGAGTGGAAGTCAAGACAGCAGAGATAAGAGATGAACGCCTTGTCTTGGCTGCAATAGTTAGAAGCAAAGGATGTGGAGAACAGAACAGCTCATCTGCAGGATGATGGAAGCAACCAGAAGAGGGAGGGCAAGCACTGGAGAAACAAACCTAGCTACAGTGGCTGGCCTCTGTGGGCTGCCAGGGAGGCGAAAGCAGGGATCTAAGCACTCAGCCGGCACCTGCATATACGTACAAACACACACACACACACACGCACACACACACACACATCAATCAAAGACATTCATGAAATGCATCAGTCTAAATGGGAAGCCTGGGTAGCAGAAATTCAGGCAGTAAGAAACCATGGAAGTAAGGCAAGGGCAGCATTTCAGTCCCTTCGAATCCCATACCACTACCCACGCCTCCCTGTACACATTAGTGAGACTGTTAGTGATACAGCCTATGTAAATGTAGCATTATTTGAACTGTTTCCTTCATCAGCTCTCCTTTTTTAACTCCCCTCTTCCTCCTCCGATTCGCTTTCATTATTCTACTGGCATCTCTCCTCATTTACCTTTTTGTTTCTTATTTTCTTTCTAGCTTTCACATATGAGAGAAAACTTACAGCATTTAAATTTCTGAGTGGGCTGGTCTCCCTTAGCATAGATAGTCTCTCATTCCATCCCTTTTCCTGCAAATGACATAATTTTGCTCTTCTTTACAGCTGAGTAAAATTCCATTGCGTATATATACCACATTTGTGTTATCCATTAATCTGTTGACAGACATCTAGGTTGGTTCCATAACTTGGCTATTGTGAATTGTGCTGCTATAAACATAGATATGCATGTATCACTATAGTATGTTGACTTAAATTCTTTTAGAAATATACCAAGGAGTGATATTGCTGGATTATATGGCAATTCCATTCCTAGTTTTTTTAAGAAGCTCCATGCTGATCTCCATAGTGGTTGTACTAATTTGCAATCTCACCAGCATTTATTATTGTTTGCATTCTTGATGATTACCATTCTAACTGTGGTTAGGTAGAATCTCAGTGTAGTTTTGATTTGCATTTCCTCTTATTGCTAATGATGTCCAATGTGATCATAATCGAGCTCTTTGTGTACATTAATTCTTAGGGAGAAAAGTGAAGGGACAATGAGAAGATGACATGATTGACACACTAGAAATTATTCATAACAAATAAAAATATGAGGGAGTTAAATGATAGAGTATAAAAGAACTAAAATAAAAACTTAAACTAATTCCCAATTTTATACACTGTTAATTCCCAATTTTATACAGAAAGAAGGGATATTCATAGATATACTCATTTTTCCATATTTTTACATAGCAAGAAATGTTTTAGTAGCGATATTACTCACTTATTAAAATAGAGCCAATTAATAAACTATACTCATAGTCTGTCAAATTCTTGTTTTTAAACAACTGGGTTCACTGAGTAAGCTAATTTAATGGCTTACTAAAAAGAGAAAATAATGGGTATTCTCTTCAGTCAAAGATACATGTGGATAGAATTTAAGCTAGTAAGCCTTTTCTCTGTGGAATACAAAAATATAACTGAGTACATATTTTAAACACATACGCACAATGGAAGAAATCAAACTAAATGTGTGTGTTTAACCTCTTCAACTTTCTGAATATTGGATGTGGTAAGATTGGGTATGACAGTTAAGTAGCTAAGCTAAAAGTTTTCTTCTCTGTATATGTTACTTTTACCCTTCTCTCTTCAGAGTCTAAATGAAAACAGATGACTTTCTCAAAGATATCTAGCCATTTATTTCAAAAATATCTGTCAATTTCACAAGTGTAAGTTAAATAATTGAGTATTTCAGTAGTCAATAATTAAGCAATAAGGATGAGGATATTAACTCATGTTTACTAATAAATGTTCTATTTTATTTGTTTCTCCTTGTTTCACACTGATCAGTCTTTGGAATAAAAACACATACTCAAAGAAACCAGGGCCAAAAGGACAGTAAATTATTATTAATATAACACCTTTTTATGTAAGAAAAAAACACAACAGTTTACCAAGTTTCTTTAAAAACAGACTGATAGATATGCCATATTTATTATATTTTATTCATGCTGATGGTCAAGCCAAATTAGATATTACTCCTAATCCCCTTAATTATCAAGAAAGATCTTGTGAGAATTAATGTTTGTTGTAGATATTTGTAGATATTTATACAATCTTATTATTTCATCTCTACATATACTGGGTAGGAACGAAATAATGGGCATATCATAACATTGATATAACTGAATTCTCATCTGACATCTCAGGTTATGTCATCAATGGCACCCACAAATCATTTTAGAAAAAATTATGAAGTAGTGCAATTTGGCCCTCCCAACCCTCTTTCCTACATTTTGGCATTTTTCTTCTTTCTTCAGAACCCACCGTTACTAAATGGTTTCATTCTTAAGTCAATTAAACATTAAGAATTTAGTAGAATATTTACAAAAGACTTAATTGCACTTGCGCTCATTTTGATGAAAACAAAGAAAATTTCATATAATGACTTATATTATGAAAATCCAAACACTATGAATCATAGAAAGGGAGAAATATTCTTCATAAACAGTCTTCCTTAACATCAAAGGAAAAATTACATCTTAGTTTTCATCATTGAGTTATTTTTAAAAATTTGTATATGTGTGTGTGCATGTGTGTGCTTTGTGTATCAATATATGTATGTTAGAAAGATGTGTGTGACATATATGGAGCATTGCATGGGTTGTGTGTGTGTGTGTGTGTGTGTGTGTGTGTGTGTGTATGTGTGTGTGTGACATTGTAGTGCACCCTACAGGGGATGCTTTAAAAAATGCCAATCTGATTTATTTCTAAAAGCAAGAAATGACAGCTATAATTTGTGAGGATTGACAAATGCAATGGCATTTAAACCTATGAGTAATCAAAATAGTTGACAGCTAATTTTGAGACTCAAATTTTCTATGGGGCACTACAGTTTGGCAAATAATTGTTAACGAACCATGGTCCTATGAAAATAAATTCATGATGACTGAAATTTTAGAATATGCCAATATCATAATATATTTGATGAGTTATACAACATTCATTAGAAAAAAATCTACAAAGGAATATATAAAGTTATAAGTATCTGATTTAATTTTTACCACTAGAAATACTAATTACTAAATACCAAACATCTTCCTTGAGCAAGTACAGACATTAAATCAATATGTAAAATGCCAACAAGATATTGTGAAATACAATCTCTGCACTGTCAAAGAGCATTCTCCAGAATATTCACACTGGCAAATGTTACAGTCTACCAAGTATGCCACCATTCTGGCAAGCAGTGCCACCATCTATAAAGACGCAGAAGTTGCTTAAGTTTGGAAGTTTACCAACCATGACAAGGAAGTTACTATACCAGAGAAATGCAGAGATCCTGAGGTATTTTGCCTTAAGTTTTTCATTCATTACTGTAATGATTTTTTGGACTTAGAATATCCCCCTAGCCCTCATGAAAACAAAGTAGCAATGTTGGAAGTAAGGCTTCATTGCTAAGAGGGAGTCTGAGGGGGTGTGGCCTTGGGGACTATATAGGGTTCTCTCCTCCCTTTGCTCACTCTATTTCTGGCCTCCATGATATGAGAGCAGAGCCCATGCTCTTCCTATCTGTGCTACTCACCGCTATGCCTTGAGATCCATAGACCTGGCCTCACATGGATTGAACCCAGAATCTCCAAGAAATTGTGAGCAAATACGATTAACCACATAACTTAGATGGCAAAATATCTTATAGCAGCGAGAATATTGACTAAGACAATTACCCAGCAGTTCATATCTTCAATTAAGAAGTGTTAAAGGTGAAGGAAACAAAAACAATAAGCAAGAGGAAATAAATAATAAGGGCCAGCCCTTAAAAAAATCCCAGTAAGCCATTTATTTTTCCTGAAATTTCACTACCACTAACCTTCTAATGCCCTCTTATATCTTGTGTCATTCTTTCTAACTTTATAGATCCCAAAAGTACGGTTTGCCTCATTATCACTACCCCCTGTTTCTTGAATTAGAAATAAACTTATTCCTGTCCTATATTGTATAAAATTATGTTTTTTGGAAAATATTTTCTTTTAATGACTTATAATGAAAATCTTTTCCATGCACTAAGTAATGTGATAGGTTGTGGGGATGTAAGGATGAAGGAGAAAGACTTCTCAAGGAGCTGCCTGCTTAGATGAGAATATTCCCATTAATGGACTAAAATACATTATTTGCAAAGGAAATCCAGTTATTGCATTTTAGTAAGTCATGTAACCTTAAAATATCTTTAACGGAAAGAGTTTTAGATACTTCATGAGAGGGTGGGAAGATGGTTTAGGAGTAGGTAGAAAGATGATAAAGGTAGGCCTTCAAGTAACAG
>PVLC010027355.1:0-24203 GCA_004027655.1 Graphiurus murinus
GAAATGTGAGAGAAAATGGTCCATTTTACCAAAGTGAGAATAATTTTGTCCATTGTTCAACATGAATTTGTGTTATATTCAGTGTTCCTTAATTATTATGTTTTCTAAATTTTACCTTTTCTGGATAATATCTGTAAAACTGTTTCCTATAAATGTGTTTCTAAATATAGGGTATAATTTTAAACAAATAGAGGTACATTTAATTGCTTTCATACCATGTTTTGGCCAGATTTGTACTGAAAATGATTTGGGCTTATTTATTATCTCTCTTACTTTCACTGCTCCAATCATTTGAGAAAAAATTATAATTGTTATTCAAAATATTGTAGTTAATACCAATAAAATGTTAATGATGATAATGAATTATAATTTACATAACTGCTCATACACATGATTTTATCTCATCTTTACTCAAATTTATTGAGGTGGATAGGGGTTATTTCCTTTTTACTGAAAACACATCAGAGACTAAGAAAGATTAAATAACTCAGGTAAATTTTTCATAGCCAGGGCAAAGCTTTGATAACAGAATTAGAGAAAATGGGAAAACAACAGTAGGTTTTGTATAAAGGATCAGAAAAATTTAGAATAAGAGCCAACTTATGAAAATTTATGGCTGTGTAACCTTGGCCTTTAGTTTTATTGATATCAAATACAGATAATAATTACAACCTTGTAGAAATATTTTAAATGTAGAAATAATAAACTTAAAGCATAGCAGAGGCATGGCACCTATTAGTCAATAAATTATAGTTTATAGTATTACCACCACTCTTCCTTAGGAATATAGGCTGATGTGTCTTTTCTGGACATTCAAAAAGTGTACATTTAAGTCTTCTCAGTAAGGACCCCCTTCCCTCCCAATACTGAAATTTTAATCAGATAAACTTAGAAGAAAAACTCTTGGCTTTGATATGTTTGTAACAGAGAAGTAACTTTTCTGAAAACATTCAGTTAAATATATATATAACTAAATAGGTGGAGCTAATTTCCAAAAAAAAAAAAAAAAACTAATTTAAATACTAGAAGTGGAAAAGAGAAAAGAATTACACTGACTTTGAGACATATAAGATTCCAAGACATTCTGACATTTCCTGGTTCCAAAAATGCTAATGGAGACATCCAGAGATGACCAAGTAAAGAGATTCAGCAAGAGAGGTCTTGAGCTCAAGCTCATCAATGATGAGTTATAGTAGTTTGATGGTGAAATTGTTCTAGTCCTGGTGAGATTTGAAAAAGCTGTTTTACCAGCATGGGAAATGGCAAGAGTAGAAACTCTTCCAACAATTGTAGAGTTGCTGAAGAAATGTCAAATACACTTTTGAGTGTCTTTCTTTTAATAGAAGACATATGTCTGACACATAAAAGAATAGTGATTGTTTTCCTCCATGGCCATCTGAAAGAAGGATTTTAATATGTTTCTGAAGAATAAAAAAAAGATGATAGAGAAATGCCTTGGTCACAATACCACAGATATATTTCATTTATAATTAATCAACTAATATTGAAGAGTTGGGTATGGTAGCACACACCTGTAATACTAGTGCTTGGGAGGCTGAGACAAGAGGATCGCAGGTTTGAGGACAGCTTCAGCAATGTAGCAAGACTCTTAGCAACATACTGAGATCCTGTTTCAAAACAAAAATGAAAAAAGGACTGGAGATGTAGCTCAGAGGTAGAGTGTTCCTGGGTTCAATCCCTAGTAACACAAACACACACACATACACACACACACACACACACACACACACACACACACACACACACCATGTACTTAACAGCCAGCAAATATTATGAAAGGAATGAAGTAAACCAAAGTTGAATATCCAGTGAAAGAAATCCCCAGGGAATCACACTATATAAATATGGCAAAATTTCAAACAGAGTGGCCCAGATATTCATCAAAAGCAACAAAAGAATAAAGTAGTACTGTTTTGAAATAATGAAAGTTTCTCAGAGGGAATTGACAACCTTACACCAAAGACATTGAATTAACTTTCCAAGATCTTAGCTTGTATTCATTTACCTCAGGAGAGAACAAACCTTATGAAAATCAACCTTTTCACCGGTTGTGTTGGCAATCACTTGTAATCCTAGTAATTGGGAGACTGAGACTGGAGGATCCAAGTTCACGGCCAGGCTCAGCTACTTAGTGAGGCCCTCCTCAACTTAGTGGAACCCCACTTCAAAATAAAGAATAAAAAATAGGGCTGGGGGTGTAGCTCAGAGGTAAATGCCCCTGGATTCAATCCCCAGTACCACAAAAAAAAAAAAAAAAAAAAAAAAAATCAACCTTTTCATTTCCACAATACTAAATTTCCTTCTGTATTCCCTGATCTAGACACAGCTTCAAGTATCCTCATCCTGTACTTCATTTGTGCATTGAGTCTCCTTAACATCTTTCCTGGTATATTACCTTGCACCATTATCTAATTAAAGCATAATTATAGGACATTGACATAATAAAATACGCAGGTGAATAAGCAATTCACATTCAAGTGAAATCATTTGGACTCAGCTATGCAAGGGAAAGGAATCTCTTTCAATGAAAACAGAACAGGCATAGGGAACAATAGTTATCTTCAGAAAGGACATGAGCACATTTGACTTTGAAAGGTTAGAAACATTCAGAGTCTTTCTCATTTATAGAAGGACAAAATTTCTAATTATAAAGATAACTTAAATGCTTCCTGCTGACTTAAATAATAAGATATTCAAGATCATAGGTTTTATAAATGACAAAGAAGGGGACAGTACAGTTAAGAGGAAATATTCTGTTGCCAGAACCAGGCTAGAAGACACTATGCATTTACTAGTATCAAAGATTTCTATGGGTGTAGTAAACTAAGCTCTCTCTTTACATAGTTTGGCAATTTTGGGATCAGAAGCAGAGTTTTCATCATGACAGAATGGATACATGACAGAGCAGATACATGACTAAGTATAAAGTCAGATTATACAAGTTCCTCAGGTTCTAAGTAACAGAGTTTTAAGAGATCTATCTTGTACCTTTGGAACTGAACACAGGATTAAAGTTTGAAGAATAGGACTAGCAAAGCTCTTTCAGGACTTGAAAGTTAGTCACATTCTTTAATGTTAGCTCTAGTCTGGGTCCTAATTAATCAAATTTAATGTGAGCAAGATCTATTTAATGTAGATGGTATCTGAGTCCATTTTGTGTTGCTATAATAAAATACCTGAGGCTAGGTACTTTATAAAAAGATAGCACTAATCTATTCACAGGAGTGGGCGCAAGTGGTTTCACTACTATCCACTAGACCTCACCTCTTAAGGTTCCTTCACCACACTGGGGTCCAAGATTCCAGCACACGGACCTTTGGAGAATATGCTATATCCAAACCATATTATTATTTCCCTGGTCCTCAAAGTTAATCTCTCTATCACAATGCAAATTGCATTTATTTAATCCAAATAGTCCCCACACTTTAACTCATTTCAGCATCCACCTAGAAGTTCTAAACCCCATCTGAAATACAGTGATCTGTGAGCCTGAAAAAAAAAAAAAAAAGAAAAAAAAAAACTAGAGTTATCTGTTTCCAAGATACAAAGTTGGATCAGGGATAATATCAGCATTCCTATTCCATAAGGGAGAAAAAATGAAGTAGAAAGGGGTCTCAAGCCCTAGGCAAGACTAAAACCCAGCAGGACAAATATTAAATCTTAAAATTCCAAGTATGACATCCTCTGCATCCTGGGGCAAGAAGCAGATCCCCAAAGTTTTGGAAAGCTCTATCCCCATGGCTTTTCTGGAGTCAACCGGCTTGGCTGCTCTCATGTGTTGGAGTTGGCTGCCTGTGCCTTTCCTAGGCTGGTGCTGTAGGTGATCCACTCCCATGGCTAGTAGGCATTATCCTGGTAGAAACCCTTCATGATAATTGTACATCTCTAGCAACTTTCTGGGCTTTTCTTTGATATCTCAGTGGAAGCCACTGTGATCCCACAGCTCTGCATTCTGCATGCCTGCAAAATTAGCAGACCATGTGGATCATCAAGGTTTACAGCTTGCTCCTTTTGGAGCGGTGATACAAGCTATACTTGCACCAGCTTGAGCCACAGCTTGAAGAATAGCGATGGAGTACTTTGCTGTAATCCCAAAGCAGCCCTGGCCGTGGGCCCATGGACAGCACCCTGGACTAGTTTCCTGAAATCACTCTTCCATTCAAGGCCTGTGGGCCTATGATGGGGAACACAGTCTCATAGTCTCTCAGAATCTTGAGATGACCTTGAGTCCTCTTTCCTGGTGTCCTGATACACAGCACCTCACTGCATTTCATCTGTGAAAGTCTTTTTAGCAAGCACTTAATGGGCTGCATCTTTACATGCTTTTTTTTTTTTCTTTTTTTCTTGCCAGGCTGTGATTTTTTTCCTTTAAATTATGAATTCTGTCCTTAAAAGCCATTCCTTTTTTCTCTTATTTGAACATAAGCAGTTACAAGTTACAAGTAACCAAGCAGCCATCCGAGTTCTTTGTTGTTCAGACATGACTGCCAGTTTTTCCTAATTTTAAAATTTGGCCTTCTATAAAATTTGGCTTCTAGGGTTTGAATGTGATGCAGGTAAGTTCTTTCATTGATATGACAAGGGTTACCTTTACTCCAATTTTCAATAAAATAGTCCTCATTTCCATTGGAGACCTCACCAGCAGGGCTATTACTACCCACATTTCTATCAACATTCTTGTCACCACCACTTAGCTAATCTCTAAAATGTTCTAGTTCCTACCTAGTCTTCTAAACTCTCAGCAGAATTTTCTGTAATGCTTTGTTTATGGAAATACAGGCTTCTTTAGTCTGCAAAGTTGGATCAGGGATAATATCAGCATTCCTATTCCAGAAGGGAGAAAAAATGAAGTAGAAAGGGGTCCCAAGCCCTAGGCAATACCAAAACCCAGCAAGACAAATATTAAATCTTAAAATTCCATGTCTGACATCCTCTGCATCCTGGAACAAGATGCAAATCCCCAAATTCTTCCAACTTCTGCCCATTAGTTCCAGAGCTGCTTCCACATTTTTAAATCTTGTTATAACATCTCATTCTTCTGGATCAATTTCCTGCCTTAGTGCCTTTTGTATTGCTACAACAAAACATGTCAAGCTAATAACTTATAAAGGATTATTTTGCCCACATTTCTGGTGGCTAGAGAGTCCAAACAGGTTGGCGACAATGTTCTGGACTAGGACCCCTAGTTGTGTGAGACAGCATGGCAGACAAGTGGAAAGGGAAATGGCTGAGTGAGAAAGGGGCCAAGTGCATGAAACGGCTTGCTTTATAAAAATTTATTCTCATGGCAACTAATCTAGACTTGATTAATCTATCGGACTTGACTTGCTTTCACAAGAGCATTAGTTGACTCATGATCATGAAACTCCCATGATCTGGTTACTGTCCACTATGTCTATTTCTTACAGATTCCACCATCTCAACTCCAACACACTGGGGACCAGTCTTACAGCACAGGAACCTTTGGGACATAAACCATAGCAAACAGTTTCTAAGTAGATTTAAGATAAAAATGCATGTTGAAATTCAATATGATCATAAGTGTCATGATTAATTATATTCCTCTTAATATAATTATGTATTTCTGCTTTGTGAAAAGAAAGAAACCATTTCCACTTTCTTCACTATCAGAAAATGAATGCACCTAAAATATAGGATTATATTCTACAATCAAGATGTAACTAAAATAATGATGCTATAACCAGCTAAGTGCTGAAGTTACAATACAAATTATAATGTGTTTTCCGGTCATTTCTAAATAGCCTTACTTAATATGTCCCGTTTATCATACCAATTTGGGATTTATATTAAAAATAAACTCCATCTTGACAGAAGTTAAAGGGTCTGAAGAGCTTGTCCTTGGTGGTACATGCCTGTAATCCCAGCATGTGGGAGACCAAGACAGAAGAATCACAGATTTGAGGTGAACCTCAGCAATTTAGCAAGACCCTCAGCAACTTAGTGAGACCCTGTTTCAAAATAAAAAATAAAAAATAAAAAGTTTACATGTTCACTTTGGAACAAATTTTAGTTATCTAAATCACAGCTGACTATCAGTATACCTAAACT
This sequence comes from Graphiurus murinus, assembly GCA_004027655.1. NCBI lineage: Eukaryota > Metazoa > Chordata > Mammalia > Rodentia > Gliridae > Graphiurus > Graphiurus murinus. Next base: position 6,091 of record PVLC010027355.1, read on the forward strand.
TGTATTTATTAAACAATCAAGGAATGATTGACACTCTGGAATAATGTTCTCCATGTGGGAATCTGACCCTCTATCACAGAACCTTGCTCCTCTTCATGGCTATAGCTCTAACCCCAAAATAACATTTAATATAATGACTCTGGGCATTAATGAGCCAGAGAAGAAAAAGAAATGCTGAGTAAAGAAAAAGGCAAAAACAATTTTATTAACAATCTTATGAAATAGGCATAGAATGCAAACTTTCATGTGTTTTATAGAAGATAAAATGTTGCAATGAACCTAAATTGTTTACTACTTAATACCCCATTGAAAAAATGAGGTTGAATGACTTGCTAAGGTCGCACAGCTAGGACACTGATGAACTGATATCAATCCCTGACAAAGTGACTCAAAAATTCAGTGTAAGCCGGGCGTGGTGGCACACGCTTGTAATCCCAGCATTCGGGAGGCTGAGACCAGAGGATCCGGGTTCGCGGCCAGCCTCAGCTACCTAGTGAGGCACTCCACAACTTAGTGAGACTCAGTTTCAAAATAAAGAATAAAAAATAGGGCTGGGGGTATAGCTCGGAGGTAGAACGCCCCTGAGTTCAATCCCCAGTACCACAAAAAAAAAAAAAAAATTCAGTGTAAATCATATTACTTATTTGAAAATATGACAATCAATCATTAAAACTGCCTGGACACAGGTGGATAAAGAAATGGTTTATTGAATACATATAGTTTATGACTATCTCAATTATAATAGGCATTTTAGAGTCCTAAAAGCAATCCAAGAAGGTTTTTTTCTGAAGTTGTAGAATTCTGATTTCTGCTCTAAAATAAAATGAGTTTAGAAGTAACCACTCCCAACTAGTAATGAAAAAAGTTGAACAAACTGAAATATCAGTCTTTATCATTGCAATAGAAGCAAAGTCACAGGGCAAAAAACTACCCCTTTCCCCCAATTTAACAGACATGCATAGAAGAATAGCACATTAGGATAGAAATCTCTGTGGGAACCACTGCTGGCACAGGAAAAGCTGAAGGGTAATTTAAAATTTGCTGGAGGCTCAGTGTGAACAAGTCCAAGAGAGAAAATCTGTAGCAAGGCCCATTCAATGGAGTGAACAGTCACACTTTTATGAGTTTTATCTCCTGCAGATCTACAAGTTCTAATGGTGAATAACAGAGAAAAATCTACTCATGCTTCTGGCAGAGAAAGAGGAAAACATATAATCTTGGAAAACCTTCAGAGCCTTCTGTTCTTCTTCCCAAAATCTTCCATTTGTAGAAACTACTTAACCAGCTCTTAATTGCTAGGATTTTATTAGAGTTTGATCTTGGAAAAGATAAATATTCAACTCTAGCTGACTCTAGATTTATGAGGAGGGAAAGACTCAATTTCAGCCCATTCTAGCCTTCCAAATAAAGAAGGAGAATGCCCAACTCCAGCCCACTCTAGCAACCTGGGCCACCCAATGAGGGTGAAGAATTGGGAATCACTTGTTCATAGTCCAGGGGCATAAGCACATTAGAAGACTGAAGCCAAATCATGGGAATATAAAACACTTACCCTCACCCACACTTTACCATCATATTAATAATGTCCTTTTTATAGCAGGAATTTTCATGCAGTGCATGACTTGTTATGCTGCACATCACAGCTGGCTATGAAAAAAAATATATAGAAATATGGAAGAACAAAAAATATCATTTGAAGAGACAGCGCAAGCTCCAAACAAGACTAGATATGGCACAGATGTTGGAAATACCATACTTGGCATTTAAAACCAGGGATTTTATTCAGCTATGGTTAATATGCTATGGTCTCTAAGGATAAAGTAGACAGCATAATAAAAAAGATAGGCAAGGGGAGTAGAGAGAAGGAAATTCTAAAAATGTACTGAAAAGAAACACTAGGGGTCAAAAACACTAACAAAAATGAAGAGTGCCTATCATGGGTTTATCAGTACATTGGGCATGACTAAAGAAAGAGTGTCTGAAGTTGAGGACACTGAAGCCTTCAAAACTGAGAAACAGCAAAATGAAAAAAAGACTTCAGGGAAAAAAGAACAAAACACTTCAGAACTATGGGACAATTCCAAAGATGTAACATACCTATAATGAGGATCTGAAAGGAGAAGGAAGGAAGGAAGGAAGGAAGGAAGGAAGGAAGGAAGGAAGGAAGGAAGGAAGGAAGGAAGGAAGGAAGGAAGGAAGGAAAGGGAATACTTGAAAGAATGACAACTGAGGATTTCCCCAAATTAATATCAGACACCAAGCCACGAATTCAGAAAGCTCACAGACCACCCAACAGGATAAAAACCCAAGAATCACACCTAGACATATGTGTTGTCTTTGTGTCACTGTGACAAAATAACTGAGGTAACAACTTAAAAGGAGGAAGGTTTTTCTTGGCTCATGATTCCAGAGGTTTCTATCTATGATCAATTGGCTCCATTGCTTTTGGGCCTGTAGTGGAACAGAATATCATAGTGGAAATATGTGGTGAAGGAAACTGCTCATCTTGTGGCAGCCTAGAGGCAAAGAGAGATATAGGAAGGGACTGTGATCCCAATATTCCCTTCAAGAGCATGCCCCACTAGCCTAACCTTCTCCAAGTATACTTTACCTTTTAAAAGTTCTACCACTTCCCAGTTAGTGTCTTGGGATCAAGACCAATCCTTTAAAACAACAGCCTTTGGGGGACATTCCAGATCCAAAGTAGAACATCATGTCATAATTAAGTTAGAGGTAAGCAAATTAAAGAAAAACAATCCTGATGAAAGCCAGAGGAGAAAGACACCTTAGCTATGGACAAAGATAAGAATTAAGTCTGGCTTCTCTTCTGAAACTACATAAATAAAAAGAGAATGGTGTGAAATGTTTAATGTGTTGAGAGAGAAAACATAGTGCAAATCTAAAATTCAATACCCTGAAAAATTATTATTTGAAACTGAAGGATAAGTAAGAACTTTATCCAACAAACAAAAAGTAAATTTGTTGCTACTCGACCTGACTTTTACATAAAAATAGGAAAATCAGATGAGGAAATAGGTAAACATAATAAAAACAAGCAAACAACAACAAGAAAATGATTTTCTATTTTTTTATATTCTTAAGTAACCTAAAAAATAGCAGTTTGTTCAAAATAATAATAACAGCAATATAATGACTCCCAACTTAAGAATGTTCAACTTGGGATTTTTTTAATTTTGTAATAGTGTAAAAATTATAGGCATTCAGAGGAAGTTGTATTTCAAATTTGGAAGTAATAGGAAGCAGTAGCAAACCTTCCAGTCAGCCACGCATTCACCAGTCAATGCCCTACAATATTGCAAAGCTATACCGTTCAGTAGGTTAGGTATTTTCAATGAATTTTCAACTTACCACAACCCCATCATAAGTTGAAGAGCATCTATATTCAATTATGTATGCTTATGTGCAACTGAAATGAACGATAGTAATAACACTTAAGATGGGAAGCAGTCATTAGAATGTTTTTACTTCTTTATAGCACATTGACACCATCTATGAACCAGTATGGTGTTACTAGAGAGTAGACTTAAATTAGTTACAAGTTTATTGGCAATGATTCAGAAAGGTAAGGAAGAGAAGTATAACTTGTATGCAAAGAAAGGAAAGAAACTGTAATGTTTTAGATGTTCAACTAAAATCACAAAAGTCAGAAATAGGAAGAAAAGACAAGGGCAAGAAATGAACCAAACTAACAAAAATGGTAGATATTATTTCAATTGTCTCAATAAACACATAAAATTCAAACAACCAAAAAGTACTAATTAAAAGATAAAGATTTGCAAGTGGATTAAAAACCAAGAGCCAAGTTTATTTTGTTTATAATAAATCCACTTTAAGTATAGACACATATCTGTTAAGAAATAAATGAATAGAGGAAGAATTGCCATGCCCACAGTAATCAAAAGAAAATGAGATCAGCTATCTACAGACAGAGCAAGCTTCAGAATAAAGAGGATGTCAAGGATAAAGAGCATTGCATGATGCTTAAAAAGTTGATTCTCCAAGAGGATATATCAAATCTTTAATGTGTATGTACCTAGCAACAGAGCCTCAAAATCTCAAAATATGAGGTAAAAAATAATAGAATCATAGACTAACTTCCCCAATAACAGATTACACATTCTTTTCAACCTCACATAGAATATTCTCCAAGATAGATCATAGTCTGGATCATTAAAACACATCTTAGCAAACAAAAATATAGAAGTGTTTCTGCTAAAAGCACAGACTTCACTTGGGCCAGTAAATGCCCAATAGGTAAATCAAAACAGGATAAGGCATCTTTGACTTTATTTTGTACATAATTTTATTGATGCATTATAATTGTACAGTGTAATGAGAGTCATAATGATATTCATATATGCACATAATATTATTTGGTCTGTTTCCTTCCCAATACTACTCCTCTCTCCTCCCTTTTCTTTCTATTCTCTTTTCCTCATCTCCTTCCACTACCACTTTACTGGTCTCTCTCCTAGTTTTCATGAACTCTCTTTTCTTTCATTTTTTTCTTTCTAGTTTCTACATATGAGAGAAAACAAGTGGCTCTTGATTTTTTAAACCGTGGTCAGATTCTCGCTAACTCTGAGAATAAGTATGCCAATTATTTAAGGAGTGTAATATAAAGTTTATTAGCCCTCAATTTACGTAAACTATCTTATCTCCCTCAAGACTTGAACATACTGCAATAAAAGTAACTAAAATACTTTCAAAATGTGTATAAGCATTCAACTGCCAGACCCTGTAGTGATGCCTAGAAGTTTCCAGTCATTGCCCAAAAATCTACAGTACCTTGAATTGCAGGAAGAGCAGAGTCTCATAAACAGACCACCCTATAATGAAGTCACTCTTCTCTAGATAGGAGGGAGCAACTACCCTAGGGCAGGAAGAAAGGCTGCCCCCTAAGCTGAAGCAATCATCTCGTGAGAAGCAGATCACCCTCTCAAGTGATAAGGACTCCTCCAGAGTCACTTTGAAGTAGTCCTGAGATAATGATCAACCAGAACATGATCTAAGCAGGATTACTAGTTTGTCAGCTATGCAATTCCCAGCCACACCAGCTCTTATCTCTTGCCTTTGATCCCCCTTTCTATAAAACCTCTAAGTTTATCTGTCTCCCTAAGACAGATCTTTGGTCAATATCCCCTGTATCTCTTCTCCTGGTGTGGTCATGCTGATTGAAGCTCTTTTTATGCCCTTCACAGTACTCATCTCTTTGCTGTACTGGGACACAGGGCTGAGCCCTGGTCTGCAGAGCCAGGGCTTTGGGAACACCATTGTAAGTAACTAGTAGAATGCTATAAACAAAACTATGCTCACAAAATTGATAACCTAGAGGAAATGGATAAGTTTCTTGAAAGACATAATCTTCCAACATCATACAAGAAAAAATAAATGATCTGAAATAGGCTTATATTTATTTAAAACATTGAGTCAATAATGAATAACTTTCCAAAACAGAAAGCACCAGGCACAGCTGGGTTGAACAAAATGTTTAAGGAAGAAATTGTATCAATTCTCTACACTGTCTTTCAGAAGATAAAATCAGAGGGAATACTTTCGAATTTAGTCTATAAGGCCAGAATCCTCCCAATTAAAAAAAAAAAAAAACACACTATTGTCTAATGTGTCTCATAAACTTAGATACAAAAATCCTTTATAAAATTTAGCAATGTATAAAAAGAATTACATGCCACATCCAAGTGGGACTTAACCAAGATGTGAAAGGCTGGTTTAACATTTGAAAGTTAATTAATGTCATATTAACAGATAGACTAAAGAATAAATATCCCATGATCATGTTAATAGAGTCAGAAAAAAGAATTTTATAAAATCCAACACCTATTCATGATAAAAAATAAAACATTTCTCTAAATAAGGAATAGATGGAAACTTTCTCAACTTTGTAAAAAATATGTACAAAACCCTGATACCTTAACTGTAAGGTGATGGTGTGACCCAAGGTACAAAAGACTTCAGAGGCTTGTCCAATCAGGGAAGGTTTATTAAAGGGAAGCTATTGGGCTGTCTCTTGCAGGAGAGCAGCAGCGTTAAGGTCTGCAGAAATTTTTTTCTAGCAGGGAGAGCAGAAGAGGGGGTCGGGGAGAGCAGGGGAAGAGGTAATCTTTAGCTATAGGAACAGCCAGACTTGGTTGCTCACACGTCATGGGGCTGACCTTTGTGGTAAGGGTTGGAGCGTTTCTGCTCCTGCAACTTCTCCCTAGGTTGGGTCAGACTGCCCCATTTTGACTTGTTATGGTGCAGTTGCATCTTTTATTTTTACTGCCTGAGGTTACTTGCGCCACCCACTAGGCCCCATGTACCCTCTGACTTAACATTCCAGCCTTTTAATGATGGTAATGGGCGTCAATTTTGGTCCCAGCTAGAGGAGAAGGAGGCTAGGAATATGTGTATGAATTTGAGGAGACAAGTTATTAAATTTGACAATAATAAGTTTGACATGTTTGGATACAATAATGGTAACAATGCAAAGTCAAATTGAGTAGGTACCTAAGTGTTAAAATTAAGACCATCATAAATTCCATTAATAAAATAATTCTTAAAGCACTTATGACATGAAATTTAGAGTCCAATTTTGTCACCTGAGATGTGGCACTCTTTACCCTTCTTTGTGTACCATCTTGTCAATTCCTGGATGTGACTGGAGCAGGGTAAGTTGTCCTTTTCAGGATCAGCTTGCTTGACTTTTCAGCTTTCTTGTGAGCAGTCTTTTGTTGTTTCTGGTACTGTTGGCTCCAGGGCTGCTGCTTTAGGTGGCTATGATGGACTGGGATAGCTAAACTGACTGGTGTTTTGTATAATACCCATTTATACATTTTTAACATTTGGAAGCACAAATATAGCATTACAGTTACACAAGAGTTAACTTTTACCTTCAAAGTGAAATTTAGATAACCATAGAAAACAGAGACAATGGAAAATACAGAAAATTATTGTAATAGAACTTCACTGTAGGCCATTTGAATAATTTGTAAATATAACCATTTTTATCACACATGCAGTATTCTTTTCGTAACCTTCACCCTACACAAATATTCTTCAATGTGCTCAAACTTTCTGCGACTTGCTTTTAGTCTTCTGAATTCATCCTATTCCTTTCTTTGGTACAATCTGAGGATAAACTTTACCATACAAGATACTTTCTTATTTTTAAAATATTCTCCTTTCCTTTTTTTATACCCTCAGCCCTATTTTTTTTCTTTATTTTGAAACCAGGTCTCACTAAGTTGCGGAGTGCCTCACTAAGTAGCTGAGACTGGCCGTGAACCCTCATCCTCCGGACTCAGCCTCCCAAATGCTGGGATTACAAGCATGCACCACCACGCCCGGCTTGCATGGACCTTCTTTATATCTCTCTCTCATCCTTACCTACTGGTTTCTTTCTGCCTTAATTCCCATCTTGAATCTACATTTTTAAATAATATTTGCACATTTTTTTAACAAAGTAAAAAACAAATTAAAATCATTTATACAAGTTTTACTGGGACCTGAACTTTAAAGAGTTACAGTTTTAGATATTTACATTTTAGCTAGAACTGACTGAAATAACAAAGTTTTAAGCAAACTTGAACAGCAAAGTCATCTTAGTAAACAGAAGGAGAGGGGAAAAGAGAAAACCAACTCAGTAACTAGAATATAACAGTTTTTTAGGTTTTCCCTTATTTTTTTTTACACCCAGTTTTGTTAACCCTAATTATTTTGCCTGAACTCTGTGGTCTATGTGGAATGTAGCTCCCAGGTGATGCCAAGGGCAACTGTTGTGTGGGGTAACTTTTGAGACAAACATTGGCTTATGGTCTGTTTTTTAGTCTGGCTTTTTAAAGTAGATTTGTGTCAGCACTTTTTTACAGTCCTGGATCAGTGGTTCATTGCTGTGTGTCAGTAGGGTGAATATATTTAAGGTATGTACCACCTTTAGTTACATATGGGAGTTTTAATACTGGTGTTGGTTATTGGACCAGAATTTGGATTGCTGCCTTTGTCTTTTTTTAAGATAATTAAAGTGAAAGATTTTTAGCAGTTGTTTTTTTAAGTTGTTGAAAGGTCTGTTCTTGTTACTGTGACAGTAAAGTTTGGAATCTAAGTGTGACAGAACCCTATCACTCTTCGAAATTTTTGGAGGGCTTTTTGATTAGCAGCAATAGACAGGTCTTTGAGATGGTGTGGGAATAGAACTAATACAGGGCATTTATAGGTGAGTTTGAGGGTCTCTTGTGTTAGAATGGAGGTGCCTACCAGTGCTCTGAGGCAGGCTAGGGGAGAGCCCGAGGGTAAGAAGGTCAATGGGGAAGGCCTGGCCAAAGAAGTGGGGGCTGTCTCTAAAGCCTTATTGTGGTATGGTGGGAGGCTATAAAGGGAGAGGAAGTATCCCAGACTATGGGATCAACTATTTTGGGGAATAATGAAAAAAGATGACAAAGAGGGTAAATGTGGGGTGGAGGATGGGATGTCTGAAAGCAAGAAAAAGAAGGAAGGTGGGGAAGCTAGGGCAAAGGAGAGGGTGAGGCAAGTTTAGATAGAATGTCCCTACCAAGAAGTGGGGTCGGACAGCTGGATATAATAAGAAATAAATGGGAATATGGAAAGAGGATCCATGTCTCGACGTTGTTGAGCACCTCCATTAACCCTCATGACAGTAACCTGAGAGGGAAGTTCTGATCATTAAAGAAGGGAAGAATAGACCAGGTAGCCCTTGTATTGATAATGAAACTAAGAAACTAGCAACCTGTAGAGTTACTTTGGGACACTCTGGCATGACAGCAATGGAGTGGTCAGGAGATGGAGACCCAGGGACACCGTCAATCACATGCAAGACTGAGCAAGTCAGAGAGGTCTTCTTAAGAGGAGGCTTGGGGCCTGGCCTACCCTGTTGTGACAGGGAGAGACAGTCGACTTTTCAGTGTCCCTTCTTCCCACGTGCAGGACATGGACAGGCTCATGCCCAATGTCCAGTCTTACCACACTTAATGCAGGCTTTTGGTGGCATAAGCTGATGGCTCCATTTGTCAGGCATAGAGGGTCTCAAGGCAGCTATCAGGAACTGGAAGTTTTGTTTAGTGTGGTCAGTCCTCTTAGCCTGTTCCTGTTTTTTATGGTTATTGAAAACCCTGAATGCTATATTAATAAGGTTCTGTTGGTGAGTTAGGGAGCCGTCTTCAAGCTTCTTTTTTTTGAATGTCTGGTGTTGGCTGGAAAATAAAGTGGGAATTAACTAAAAAGTGGACTATATCAGAGGAAGGGTCAAATTTGATGAACTGTACCAGAGCCTCTATAAGGCAAGCATGAAATTTGACTGGGTTTTTGGAGGGATGTTGAATAATTTTTGTCAGTTTGTCAAAATTAGCTTGGGTTACTGGCAGATGAAGGGGAAAAGGAGGAGGGGGTGCCGAGAGTTGAGAGGATACCGGAAGACTTGAGGGAGGAAGGGGAAGAACCCTGTCCTCAATACCAGGGATAAAAACAGATGGCAGGTTTCTGAGAAGGGGCCTTTAGGGGGTTGGTGGCCCCTTAGCCAGGAGAAACTGTTGGGGAGAGTAGGAGGTGTAGAGAGAGAGGGTTGGGACCACAGAGCAAAGCGAGCCTGAACATAGGGGACTTTGGGCCACTTGCCAGTATGGTGGCAGAAGTTATTAAGGTCTGTTGGAATTTGAAAATCTAGGGTGCTATTTTTAGGCCATTGAGACTAGCCGGCCTTAATATAATCCTGAAGTTCCAGAATGGAGAGAGATTTGAGAAGGTAGGAGAGAGGGGAATTCAAGGAGGCTTACTGAAGGAAGTGCCCATGATAGGTTGGAATAAAGGGGAGAGAAAGAGAAGGACAAGAAAAAGAAAAATGAGAGCAGAAGGGGCAGGCAAGAACCTAGATGGGAGGAGGCCCCTATCTCTCAAGGGCATCCCCATGTAAGAGAGGGAGGCTCCTGAGGATGCCCAAGTCACCCAGACCAAGTGTTCTTGGCTGGGTGAGGGATGCCCAATGCAGAGTGAGAGGAGACTACTGGCATAATGGTACAACTTAGGGACTGCAGTCAGTCTCTGGAGCAAGAGGATTTACCCACCATCAGTGGTCTAAAGTGGAGAGAGAGGGAGGCAAAAGATCCTAGCTGCAGAAAAGTGGTGGATGTGAGGGCCAAGTACCAGCAAGGGCCAAAGATTAGAGTGGCCATGAGAAGCTGCAGCTATTTTGGTCTTGAGGGTATGTGTCAAGTGGAGGGTCAGTCCAAGAACCAGGTGGTCCAAGGACACAGAACCCTTCCCAGGGTTCAGCACCAAAATGTAAGGTGATCAGCGTGACCCAAGAGACAGAAGACCCCAGAGGCCGGTCCGATCATGGAAAGTTTATAAAAGGGAGAGAAGCAGCATTAGGGGTCTTCAGAAAATTGTTATAGCAGGGAGAGCAGAGAAGGGGTCAGAGAGAGCAAGGGAGGGTATGATATTTAGTTTTGGAAATAGCTGGACTTGGTTGCTCACATGTGTTGGGGGCTGACCTTCGTGGTCAGGGTTGGAATGTTTCTGCTCCTGCAACTGCTCCCTAAGTTGGGTCAGACTGCCCCATTTTGACTTGTTATGGTGCAGTTGCATCTTTTATTTTTACCGAGATTACTTGTGCCACCCACTAGGCCACATATTAACATCATACGTAAAGGTGAGAAAGTAGATAGTTTTCCACTAAGATCATGAACAGGCTAAGTATATCCCTTTCAGCACTCTTTTTAAACATTGTACTGCAAAGTCCTAGCTAATGCAATAAAAAAGGAAAAGAAAAGTTATACTGATTGAAAAAAAAATCCAAAAAGATCACCAAAAATCTCCTAGAACCGATAAAAAATGATAGAAGTTTACAGGAGGCAAGGTTAGTATACAAAGGTCATGTTTATATATGTTAGCAATGAAGAAGTGCAATTTGAAATTAAAAACACAATGCCTAGAACTGGCTTTGTGGCTCAGTATGGAGCACTTTCCTAGCACACACAAGGCCTTGGGTTCAGTTCACAGCATTGTAAATAAAATAAAGTAAAAATGCAAATCCATTTATGTTAGCACCTCCATTTGCAATACTTAGATATAAATTTAACAAGATACCTACAAGATCTGAAAAAAATTACAAAAATAGTGAAATAAGCAAAGAATTAATAAATAAATGGAGAGATATTCCATCTTCATGAATCAAAAGATAAGTTTTCAAGCTGTCATTTCTTCCCAACTTTTTCTATAGTCAAGACAATCTCAATATAAATCACAGCAAGTTATTCTGTGGAGGTTGACAAACTGATTCCTAAGTTTATATGGAGAGACAAAAGATCTAGAGTAGGCAAGAAAACATTGAAAATTTTTAAAAAAGAGTTGAAGGGTTGACACTACTCAACTTCAAGATTTAATATACAACTTCAGTAGTAGAGAAAGTGTTGTGTTAGTGAAAGAATAGACAGAATGATCAAAGAAACAGAAGGCCAGAAGTAGATACACACAAGCAAATTAACTGATCTTAGACAAAGAAGCAAAAGCTAATGAAACATAATCTCTAGAACAAAGATAAATCAGGATTAAAAATAGGCCAAAGACATTAACAAAAACCACATTAAAGATACAAAAATGTCAAATAAGAATATGAACTAAGGATTATTCTTTTTTAAAATTTTTTCAGCACAGATTTTTTATACATTTCTTGAGTACAACAGGGTTACATAGACATTTATGACATATCAATCATTGTCAGATCACAAATAGCACCACCTCTTCGTTTTACACGTATAGTCCACATTCTTAACATAGCCTGGTCAAGCAAACTTTCTAGAGTCATAAAACCCATACTCCTTTAGGGTCATATATTTACTTTCTAAGAAGTAGGAGGGTCTTTCATCTACGCATCCTAGGAGCAATCTACAGACTTTGAGACACCAATGTAGCCATAGCAGAAGAGTCAGTATAATTACTCACATATGCAGATAACAACTGCCAGCGGGGGAAAGGGCCCAGCTGGGCTCCCACAACTCCCCTGTTTTTATTTTAAAATGCACGAAGGACTGTGCCTGTCTTAGGTCTTTTCCTACCAGGTGCTTAATCTTACCCATCATTGGGTCTCGATGAGTCATTCAACGAGCCCTGTCTTAGGTTGATTTGCTCTGAGAAAATCGAACCTGTTATTGACTACCAAGCCCTGTGCAAGGCAGTGCTTGCATTTTTATTCCATGTAAATCTGCTCATATACTAACATAGGCATTGATCACAAGGTGTACAACGAGTGGTAGAATGCATAAACCTAGAATGACATGATGTACTTTCAAGATCACATCAAAGTCAATCACTAAACTGACCTTGAGAAGGAGGGAGAAGGAGGGAGTGGGGCAGGAATTGGGCAAGGGTTAAATGAGAAATGTGTGCACAGATGTTTTTACCTATGCTAGCTTGTACCCAACAAAGATGTGACTACAGTGCACCAAATAAGGGAAAGATGAAAAAAAAATTGTTAAAGTTACACCCGGAGATTTTGGATCTACGTAATGTGGAGCCCATTTCTATTAATCTGGCAGAAACAGCTAAGACATTTGTAGATCGGCTTCAAGCCTGGCCCTCGTTTACCTCCTTGCTAGGAGGAGTTATCGTAGCAACAGCAATAGTCATTCTAGGTTTATGCATTCTACCACTCAAAATAAGGATTATTCTTGTCATAAAGGAAACGCAAATTAAAAGAATAAGAGATACCACTACACATCTATTAGAATGCTCAAAATCTAAAATAACAATAACACCAAATGCTGGGAAGGATATGGAACAACCAAAACTCTCTTCTCCTATTAGTCTGGTAAGGAAGGAGGATCACAGTCTCAGCAAGTAGTGAGACTCTCATCAACCTCACAAGACCCTGTTTCAATAAATGAATAAACAAACAAATAAATAAGTAAATAAAATAGGGACAAGAGTATAACTCAGAGGTAGAATGTCTCTGAGTTCAATCCTTATTAACACACACACACATATACACACATAAGTAAATAAATCAATAAAAAAATAAATTGGTGGCAGTGAATGTTGATTCTGAGGCTTTTGTTATAATGATGAGTAGTAAAATGGAGTGGTAGCTACAGTGTGTTTGGGATAAAGACCATCATTTTTCAGATAAGATAAGTATTGGCATGTTTAAATGGTGATAGAAAGAGAACTTTAATGATGTAGAAGATATCAAAGTTATCAATTTGTTGGAGTAACATCATTAAATAAGAGGGAGATATCTCTTACACAATATCCTTGAATAGAAAGGGTTTCTATGTGGGAAATTCACCCTTAAAGAGTAATAGGGCTGGATGTGTCTTCAGTGGTACAACAATTGCCTAGCATGCAGAAGTACCTGGGTTTGATCCCCAGAACTGAAAAAGCAAACAAAAATCTAAAGTAATAGAGATAGCTGATAATAAGAGAATGGAAGCCGAAGTATGTGGCCAAATGGAGACAAGATGTGGTGGCATTCAGTGGCTTGAGTTTTCCCAGTTAAGTACACCCTTGAAAGAGAATGATTTTATTTTAGCGTATAAAGCTACATTTTTTTTGTTTTTGTTTTTTGTTGTTGTTGTTGTTTTCCTGTTATCTCTACCACATTTTGAAATTTAACTTATTGCTACACATGTTTTTTTTTTCTTTTTTCTTTTTTTTGGTTGTCCCCTCCAGTTCAATCCCTTCAGAAACCTTTCCGAATGACTTGAATGCATTAGCACTTTTGATAGTAAATATCCTCATTGGGAAATACAGCAACAAAGAAGCCACAACAATACTGGAATTCAGGTACCAGGACCAGGAAATGCTTTTAAATCTCTGACTTTGCATTCTTATCAATGGTAGCAGCTTCCAACAGGGGACAAACATTGGGGTGCCTAGCAATAACTGCTTAAAGTGAACATAACAAAGAAGGCCAAAAAAAAATCACAACAAGGGGGACCCCTTTGGAAAAACCTTCTCTCTCTTTTTCTCTTTGTATTGGACAAGTAAGCAGAAGAACCAAAATAACATTGCAAACCAAGACCACATATTATTTAATTTATTCACACTATTAAAAGTGTAAGGTTTAGCTCCTCTGATCCTAGAGGTTACTGCAGCCACCAGTGGAATGATCACTCAGGAAATGAGAAAACACATATTCAAATAATGTTAGAGGCAAATATATTCACTATTTTTGGTGTAAGTAGGTAGAAATGAAACAGACAAGAAGGAAAGGTAAATGTAACTTTAATATAAGAACCTGGCACAGAAGTGCTTCAGCTTCAAACCAGTTCACTCTCCCAGGCCTTATTCTCCCAAATTTCTGGGGAATCTTTAGATTCTAGAGTTAACTGAAAGAAACTATAATTGCCCTGTGTATTGATAACAAGACAGTCACAATATTTTAAGAAACCTATAATTTAGGGCACTCTCTAGCTTATCTGTCAATCAGATGAATATCTGATTATCTCAATCAACCTGAGGATCCTAAGGTTGACCAGACCACTAGAAATCACCTCAGGACTATGGGACTGAGATCATTCTCACACACTTCCTCTAGCTCACCCCTCACAAAAATCCTCTATAAGAGCCCTGAACACCACAAAATGCTTTCCTAATCTTGAGGGAGCCTACATTCTCTCTTGTATATGTATTTCTTCCCTGTTCCCCAAATAAACTTCTATCTACATCTTTTTTGGGAAAGGTTATTGTCTGTGGCCTAAGACTCACTGCAAAGCAGCTATGCTTCATGTTCTACTAACAATTTGGTCGAAGGAGAGAAGTAATATGCATATTCATCACTGACAGCATAAAGAAGTAAAATTTATTTGTTAAATTTCTCTCTATTACCACCATACATTTGCATATTCTTAAATCACTGGCCTAATAATAGGAAAATGGGAAGTAGTCTAATTACATCACTATTCATTTTCAGCCAGTTTTTTAGCTTAATCATTGAATATAGATGTGTATGAATGAATATAAAATATAGCTAAGTATTAAGTCTATAATTATTAATAAAAAGGAAGATATGACTTGACTTATACTGGCCCATTACTTATCTTTAACTTTAACCTGCTGGCATTTTTATTTTGAAGTTCAAATATGTAATATAAAAAAAAAATCACTGAAGTCCAGGATAATTTAGAGAAATGTGTTGCGTCGAAAGGAAAAAAAATACTTTCAAAATTTACATAAAATACTTATGAATCATCAGTGACCTTTCAAAAATGTGTTTTAACATCTACACTGAGACTCTTTTAGCTAAACTACAAAGAGAAGTAAAGTGTCTGAAAAAACGTAATAAGTAATTTGAAGAATTGTAATAATCCCATTTAGAGGCTAACATATATTTTCTGTCATATAGATAAACTTACTATTATTTCAATGTACAAGAGCAATGCATGACTCTAGAACCTAGATAGTGTGTGTGTGTGTGTGTGTGTGTGTGTGTGTGTGTGTATCTTTCTTCATGGGTTCTAAAATATGGTTTAGAACTTCTCCTTATAAATCGTGCTTCTATCATTTCTTGAATTGGCTTTGACCACCATAAATGTCTATTTTTTCTTTTATTTTTCCAAAGACACTCTAATTATTTTTCTTCAACAATTCTCTCATGTAGTATCTAATATTGGGAGGTATTTTATGCTGGTTGGACTTCTAACTTCTGGAAGGATTTAATCAAAAGCAAAAAAGAAAAAATGTAATATCAAATGACCTAATACAACTCTTGAAAGTGACTTTGACAAGATGATGAATAGGAGACTCCTGACTCTCCTTTCACCCGTGAGGCACAAACTAAAGATCAATTCATAGATCAATCCCCCAACCACAGAATCAGAGATCAGTTAAGACTCCTACCCACCAGGCAACTGAGAAAACTTCCACATTAAACAGTCAGGAAAAACCCCTACTATAGGCAGTATACCATACAATCAAGAAAGGAATCTGGGGGTGGGGATGTAGTTCAGTTGGTAGAGCTTTTGCCTTTGCCTTGCAAACACCTGGCCCTTGGTCCAATTCCCAGCATCACACACACACATACCAAAAAAAAAAAAAAAGAAAGAAAGAAAAGAAAAGAAAGGAATCTCAACACTCAGAAACTTCTTGTGAGTTAGTGTTCTAACTCAAAGATTCCTCACTGTTGGGCTCTTAACTTAATACCTGTGGTGGAGGTGATTAGATGTCAATGGCTACTTGGTAATCTGGCTTCTAACTAATTAAAGGGACAGCCAAATATTAGCTGGGGTAACAATCTGAGAAGCAGACTGGTAGTTCTCAAGCCTGCTCCCATGACTCACTCCAGGGATAATTCTAAGTCTATGAATCCCTCCTGGAAGTGTTTGTTTACAGTTTTCACCTAAGAAACTGTCTTAAACCTGCTAGCTCTTGGAGCTAAGGGGGCAAGGTATAATGCAAGTCTATCCAAACCACTGGGGAAAAAAAGAGGCCATTTTATGAGGGTGGGTAAGGATTTCCTTCCCCATGAGTAATGCAAGAAAAAGGGGGGGGTCTTAAAATTGTAGCTTTCAAGTTGCAATTCTAGTACTTGAGAGAACAAAACAGGAGGGTTGGAGGTTCAAGGCCAGCTTCAGCAACTTAGTGAACCTCTGTTTCAAAATAAAAAAATAAAAAGAATGAGGGGTATAGTTTTGAGATAGAATTCCCCTGGATTCAATCCCCAGAACAACAATTAAAAAATGCAGCTTGCAGAGGTGAAAGAAGATGGTGGTGAAGATTGTGCAGTGATCTCCTTCCCATAGAGCAAATTGAACAGTTCCTTTCATAAGACCTAAGAGAATAAAGTGAGAGACCATAGTGCTTGATTTGAGTATAACGAAAAGAAAAGAAAATATTAAAGAATGCAGGAAACTGTTGAAACTGTTGCCTGTATCATACCTGTCCCCTCAGCTCCAAGTAGCACAGTGTGTAAAGATATGCCTCTCACATGGGGGAGGGAGAAGGAATTAAGTCCAGGACTTAGACATGAACCCAATACTTAGCTTGCCATGGTGAAACTCAGTGCCAGGCAGAGCCCCACAATGCCTATTGCCAGGCCAATACCAGCAGACTGAGGCACTGGAATAGCATTAGCCAGATGGCTGACTGCCTCCCCGCTCCCCCACCTTCCCTTTGAATGACAGGGCAGGGAGAAAGATTCCACCCACTTGGGAGTGGAGTATGAAAGTTAGCATAATATTTTGTTTTGGAGTTCAGTGACGGGCATGCCACAGTAAGATCCAGAACCAGGTGAAAATCAAAGGCTCCATACACAGGCCAGAGCTCATAGGTAGAGCTTCTAGAACTGCCCTGTCATCACGTGGAAATCTGTATACTGGTGGAACAGATTTGATTCTGGTTCTATACCATCATCAGCGTTAGAGTGGTCCTTAGGCACAATTTCCTGCCCCAGAATTGTTAAGTCCCTGTGAGACTTGGGTATGACCTAGTCTAAGACCAGACTTGGTAGCAGGGGACTGTCTCAATCACTCATTTTATTTTATGTTATTTTTACTTTTATTTTTCATTTCAACTCGTCTCCATCTCTTTTCCTCAGGAATAACAGCTATTGCCAGGCCAGAGTTTGCAGACAAAGCTTTAGACCTGTTCTGGCATCAGGCAGAGACTTGTTCCTGGATTGGACTCATAATTTGGCCCAAATCACCACCATTGGTAGCATAGGCTTTAGTGTGCCCCTGAGACTGTGTTGTTCCTTGCACTACAGGACTCAGGTGTGACCAACCTAGTGTGACCCTAAGTTGCCAAGGAACTTCCATTACCAACACTACTTCAACCTTGGGTAGCATCCCATGGAGCAACTGCAATCAGTTGGGCTAGGTCAGGGTAGTAAGCACAGAACTTTGTCCTAGAACTTAGTGTAGGGTTGGTGAACTTAACATTAGGTGGATCCTAACAGCCCTAAGCTGCCTATAAATGAGTCTCTGGAAAGCGCCACTATCAGGGGGATACATGTAGCCCAGACTATTGGACTTCTATTCCATTTAGCATCACTTATAGCTGATTGAAGCAGTATTGGATGAAAAATCCACCACACCATTAGGCAGCACATAGCAGTGTGGGTCTTAGTCCTACCCCAGTACCATTCT